>CM014095.1:31448073-31569296 GCA_004119915.2 Collichthys lucidus
TGTTTCAAAGCAAACCACTGAGGTGTGTGTGTGTGTGTGTGTGTGTGTGTATGCTAATTATGAGCAACCAAACAATTTGCAAAAGCTCTGAGGTTAGTGAGCTGGATGGTGAACTGCATGCAGGTTACACACACACACACACACACACACACACACACACACACACACACACACACACACACACACACCACACACACACACACACACACACACACACACACACACACACACAGGGATCTGTTCAGACGTTCATGCAGCAGCGTGCAAAACATTTAAATGTGTTGCATTTAGCTCATTAATTAGTTTCCTCTTTAATGATTTAAATTATTATTTTTCCGTTCTGTACTTGCAAACGTGTCGTTGTCATGATATTTGATGTCACACTTATTTGTCCAGTAGCTTATAAAGGAGGAAACACTCTGACCTGTTGCCTGTCAGACTGAGCATGGATTAGTTTTGGCTCTGACTGTCCGTCAGGCTGCATGCTGAACTCATTTCCACACACTTTGCAGTAATCTCTTTTTTCTGTGACCAGCATCACCTGAAGCACTTTGATCAAGTCAAACTCCACCCACACTAAAGAAAGAGGAGAAACGTGACTGGATCCATTTCACGCTGCTGTTGCCAGGGTATTTTTCATCCTCATGAACTACTTTAAAGTTTCTCAGCCGGTCTCCCTGCCTCTAACCCGTCTGTCCACTTACCTGTCTACCTGCCCGTCTGTCTGAGCTCCTCACACCTTGAAGAGCCTGTTTGCTCAAGCCTCGTTTGAGCCTGTCAACAAGCGCAGGAAACTCCTCCCTGCTTCTCTTTACCCTACTTTTTCTCTTCTGCCCATTCCCGCCTCCCCAAACACCGCTTTGATTTATGGGCCTGTCGAGCTACCTGGCCCAGAACGACAGGTTATTTCCATTACTGCTGGCACTCTCTGTAATAAGGGGGATCCGATGTAAGGGCACAGCGCGGGGCCAGCTGTCTTTCCCAGCTGAGCAACAACAACAGAGAGAGAAAAGATTCATATACTTGTGTTGATGATGTTGGCTTTATCTGTCGTAACACGTGTGTCAGCTACACTGAACCTTGAGTGATGTGATGTTTTGTAATCTCGATCTATAATTTATGTTTGAGTCACAAAATGGAAATCCACCACACACAGACACTTACGTAGGCAAAGCAGCTGGGGAGCTTGTTCACATTCGCCCAGAAGCTTCGGTAAGATCTCAACACTGAAGCCATTTTGAAGCACATCTGAGTGTGTGTGTGTGTGTGTGTGTGTGTGTGTGTGTGGTGTGTGTGGTGTGTGAGTGACTTAAGACTTTTTTCACGGCTGCTTCGCTGCAGCGCCTCGTCTGTCAGCGACGCAGGGCGGCTCGTTTGATTCAGCTCTCTGTTGTTTTTGAATCTCGACGTTGCATCACTTCCTCCCTCTGAGGCAGACTCAGACAAAAAGTGTCACTCACCTGTCGTTACCTGCGCGGCTCTGACAAAGGCGAGTTAACACGCCGTTTGAAAGCTCGGCGAGCTTTAAAGGTAAAGGCACGACACTCACTCCTGTGTTAAAGACGATGCATAATGCAGGAGAGATAGATTTTAAAACCTAATTAACCCTAATGGGTGCTGCTAATTGTCAGTGGGCGGAGTCAGAGTTTTGCAGGATAAACAACTTGAGCCTGAAATTAGTTAAATTAAATGAAAACAAACAAAAAATAAATCACATTCACCTTAATTTGTATTTTGAGTTCTCCAAAGCAGTTTGGGTTTCGGGTTCGGTTTCCAGGTGACTCCACCCACTAAAGATTATTTCAGCCAATGAGGTCCCTTTTCAAAATAAACCATTACAACACACCTTAGAATTGAATTAGGTGCTGACACACTAACACCTTTTCTTAAATAAAAAACGGGTGTGGCGGCTCTGGTTCCATCTTGGCAGTCTGTCCCGCTCTGGGTAATGTAAGAATATCGGGAAAAGACGTTGGAGCTGACGCCTGTTATGTCAACCCACCTGTCAATCAAAGCGTCCACTTTAAGCCTTAATATGATTTAAACAGGTGAGCTGTGTAAAAATTCCCATCTTTGATTCGGCTCTGTGGAAACATGCGAGGCAGACGTAAACAGGAGAGCTGAGGCTCTGAACCACCCACGCGTCCACGACCGGTTCAATAAGTGATTGACATGTAAAGACAAAGCTGTCAGTGACGGCAGACATACTTTGATTTAATTAAACTGTACTATGTCTGGTTTCACGCAGCCATTAGTGATAATTTACCTTGAAACCAGCATGTGTAGAATCTTGAAATGTTTAGCTGGAGGACACCGCACCCACTCACGTCCCCACTCATCACATACAGCGCAGTTTGTAGTTCGGGCAGGACCCTTGTCCAGTACCGAGCCAGCAGTGTCCGAGGTGAGGCACAAACAGCAGACGATGAAAGAGTCTCAGCATAAAAGTTCATTAGGAAGTGTAAGATGAATTGACAGACGTTTGGCCCGGGATCTAGGCCCCACACACACAACATGCATAAAACACTTGGCTGAGACGAGCTGCAGACCGCAGCCCACAATGAATCACAGCAGTCTTTAATAATGGGAAGCTGTTTATCAGCCCAAAAGGTGGATGACTGATTATTGTCATCAGCCTGCTGACAGACGAGCTGTCTGCTCTGTCTGCCTCTCCCTCTCTGTTCGCAGCCATGCTGCATCATTCATTAGGAAACAAGCAGTCAATTAATTATCTGAGCGATTTGTAAACACCCTACATGCTTATAATAACTGATCATTATTGTAGGTAAACTCAGTCCTGATATGAGTTAACAGTGACTGTCAGTGTACGCTTGCTAACGTGTGACCCAGAAACATGGCTGACACTTAAAATGCTGCTTAATAATCCCATTTCCACTAATTACCTAGAACGCGGTAATTAACTAGGCGGATAAGCTCGGTAATTAACTGCCCGCCGCAGTCTAATTCGTCCTGCCACAATTTCATAATGACCCGGAAAATATTTTTACACTTCTTGTGAAAACAAATGAGATCTACAGCGTTTGTGTTTTTAAATGATCTGTCGCTCACACGTGTGCACGGACAGAAGCTGGCATGTAAAATAATCACACACACACACATTCATGAGCTCTGCAGTTTAGTATCGACATGCGGGCTGCAGGGATCAAACCACAGATCTTTCAGTTAGCGGACGACCCGCTGAACCTCTGAGCCACAAACCGCCCCGTGTGTCAATATGAACAACCCTCTGCTCACAAGAGGAGACGTGAGAACTGAGAGTGCATTACAGGAAAGTAAACGTCGTTCTCTCCTCTCCAGGTTTGACCACACAGAGCTGCACAGTATAAAACAGCCTGCAGAGCATCTGGACGATCGTAGCTTTGACTAAATAACCATGTTACACGTGTTCATATGTGCATACGGAAAATTTAACCTCTGTCGGGCCAGTCCTGAATATATGGACATGATGATGGAGGACAGTGATTATCTCTCAGTCAAGATGGAAAGCAACAAATTTACACTGACTATTGATTAAATCTCTTGAATAAATTATAACTATCATTGCTCTCAAAGGTGTGGATGCATTTAAGAGCCTGCACAACCCTCGAGGGTTTGAAGAATCTTGCAGGAAACACTGATGAAGATTTTTAATTACATCTCACTCAGTCTAAATCTAACTAATTATTCTTAATGGGTAAATAATGTTAACGAGCTGGCGTGATCAGATATTTCTCAGTAATTCTAAGATACATGAGTATTAACCCTGAAACACACCATGCATGTGAGTTGTACTACATGATATGCAATAATTAGTGCTGTCAAAATTAACATGTTGATTTTGTCGATTATTTTTAATCGTACGTCGACGTGGACGCCATTTTGGATGTGGCAGAGTAGAGCTTTGTTTCCCAGATATATTAGTGTGTCTATGATCTATCCTAACTAAAGGAGAGTCTATGTGTATATGTCTATGATCTATCCTAACTAAAGGAGAGTCTATGTGTATATGTCTATGATCTATCCTAACTAAAGGAGAGTCTATGTGTATATGTCTATGATCTATCCTAACTAAAGGAGAGTCTATGTGTATATGT
The DNA here is from genome assembly GCA_004119915.2 of Collichthys lucidus. Classification (NCBI taxonomy): domain Eukaryota; kingdom Metazoa; phylum Chordata; class Actinopteri; family Sciaenidae; genus Collichthys; species Collichthys lucidus. The sequence continues at coordinate 31,452,168 of CM014095.1, forward strand.
CTATGATCTATACTAACTAAAGGAGAGTCTATGTGTATATGTCTATGATCTATCCTAACTAAAGGAGAGTCTATGTGTATATGTCTATGATCTATCCTAACTAAGAGAGTCTATGTGTATAGTCTATGATCTATCTAACTAAAGGAGAGTCTATGGTATATGTTTCTATGATCTATCCTAACTAAAGGAGAGTCTATGTGTATATGTCTATGATCTATCTAACTAAAGGAGAGTCTATGTATATATGTCTATGATCTATCTAACTAAAGGAGAGTCTATGTATATATGTCTATGATCTATCCTAACTAAAGGAGAGTCTATGTATATGTCTATGATCTATCCTAACTAAAGGAGAGTCTATGTATATATCTCTATGATCTATCCTAACTAAAGGAGAGTCTATGTATATGTCTATGATCTATCCTAACTAAAGGAGAGTCTATGTGTATATGTCTATGATCTATCCTAACTAAAGGAGAGTCTATGTATATATGTCTATGATCTATCCTAACTAAAGGAGAGTCTATGTATTATGTCTATGATCTATCCTAACTAAAGGAGAGTCTATGTATATATGTCTATGATCTATCCTAACTAAAGGAGAGTCTATGTATATATGTCTATGATCTATCCTAACTAAAGGAGAGTCTATGTATATATGTCTATGATCTATCCTAACTAAAGGAGAGTCTATGTATAATGTCTATGATCTATCCTAACTAAAGGAGAGTCTATGTGTATATGTCTATGATCTATCTAACTAAAGGAGAGTCTATGTGTATATGTCTATGATCTATACTAACTAAAGGAGAGTCTATGTATATATGTCTATGATCTATCTAACTAAAGGAGAGTCTATGTATATATGTCTATGATCTATCCTAACTAAAGGAGAGTCTATGTATATATGTCTATGATCTATCCTAACTAAAGGAGAGTCTATGTGTATATATGTCTATGATCTATCCTAACTAAAGGAGAGTCTATGTATAATGTCTATGATCTATCCTAACTAAAGGAGAGTCTATGTATATGTCTATGATCTATCCTAACTAAAGGAGAGTCTATGTATAATGTCTATGATCTATCTAACTAAAGGAGAGTCTATGTATATATATGTCTGATCTACTAACTAAAGGAGAGTCTATGTGTATATATATGTCTATGATCTATCTAACTAAAGGAGAGTCTATGTGTATATATATGTCTATGATCTATACTAACTAAAGGAGAGTCTATGTATATATGTCTATGATCTATCCTAACTAAAGGAGAGTCTATGTATATATGTCTATGATCTATCCTAACTAAAGGAGAGTCTATGTGTATATGTCTATGATCTATCCTAACTAAAGGAGAGTCTATGTATATATGTCTATGATCTATCCTAACTAAAGGAGAGTCTATGTATATATGTCTATGATCTATCCTAACTAAAGGAGAGTCTATGTATATATGTCTATGATCTATACTAACTAAAGGAGAGTCTATGTGTATATGTCTATGATCTATACTAACTAAAGGAGAGTCTATGTGTATATATATGTCTATGATCTATACTAACTAAAGGAGAGTCTATGTATATATGTCTGTGATCTATCCTAACTAAAGGAGAGTCTATGTATATATGTCTATGATCTATACTAACTAAAGGAGAGTCTATGTGTATATGTCTATGATCTATACTAACTAAAGGAGAGTCTATGTGTATATATATGTCTATGATCTATCCTAACTAAAGGAGAGTCTATGTATATATGTCTATGATCTATCCTAACTAAAGGAGAGTCTATGTATATATGTCTATGATCTATACTAACTAAAGGAGAGTCTGTGTGTATATGTCTATGATCTATACTAACTAAAGGAGAGTCTATGTGTATATATATGTCTATGATCTATACTAACTAAAGGAGAGTCTATGTGTATATATATGTCTATGATCTATACTAACTAAAGGAGAGTCTATGTGTATATGTCTATGATCTATACTAACTAAAGGAGAGTCTATGATGTAAAGATGGATAAGGACTTTTAGGGAGAACATTTCATTTTAAAAAGTTGCCCGATGGCTCGCGATTAATCGCGATTAATTCCAAAAAAAATTTGTGATTATTTAATTAATTTTTTTAAATCGATTGACAGCCCTAGCAATAATGCATACAGTACATATCAAAGTTATGTTATAGGCGACATTATGGTGACTGCTTGTTTATTTAATTGATTGCTTTTGATTGGATGCCACACTACCTCCAATCATTCCTGCCGATGGTTTGCACATTACTGAAGCATTCTTATGTTTTCATGGTGCAAACTGATACACCGTAGTTTGGGAGGTCTGAACACCGAACGTTAGTAATGGAAACGCTGCTGTAATCCAACCCGCCGAGTCCTCTGACTCTTCTGCAGAGTCAAGACACATTCTGCTCATTAGATGCATCATCATGATGCACTCTGTGGTTCCCCTAGCAACTGTCAAAAGTTTGTCTGCGACGCACAGAAAGCAAAGCAGAGAAACGCTGATTGAGATTTTGAACGAGACTTTAACCTGTTTACTGTTGCTCCGTGTCAGGATCACGTTGATGTGCCAAGTCCAAGCGGTGCACCAGGAATTTGACTTAATTAATTGGTGCTGGCACATTACAAGACAGTTAGACAATGCATGAAAAAACTGAACGAGAGGACCCCACATACAGCGCAGACGGGGCGTAGCGTTTGGCAGCAGACGAAACAAAAACACTGAGCTTGAAGGAAGTTCTGCTGTCAGTGAGAAGAATATTCTGTTCATGATAAGGACTGTGTATAGTGTGTATTGTTAGTACAGCATCTGGTAATACACTGCCTGTATATGACAGCATAACTGTTTCTCATGTTTGTCATGTTTCTGGCCAACATTCAAAGCTCACTCTGCTTTCAGCTTTTTGGTTTCCACCAGCTGAGCAAACTCTATCTTGGAAATACTCAGACTCATAAGAGTACTTTGTTCACTTGCTGCTGGAGCTTTATCGAAGCAGCTTTGCTGTAAGGACACTATGAGAGTGGTGACAATGAGGTGCCATGCCATTTTTCTGATGTCCAATTATTTCAAACTCCCGACAGACCTGTTGGTCTGAAATTTGTCCCATTGCTCCAGAAATAGAAGCTCGGTATCACCAGCTGATGTAACTAACATGCTTATTTTAACCCAAACCTACATCTAAGCAAGAAGTTCTGATACCTGAAGAAACTGTGGAAGGTCACCTGATGAAGGTCACGTGACTTTGTCCAAAGATATTAGGAGCAGAAAACTCCAGGGAGAGTATTTCCAGAGAAATAGGCCACCTGAGCAGCCGGGCTTTGGTTCTGGGTTAACGGGCTGTTGGACAAATGGGCATTGGGTCCAGTGGGACATTTTCGGACTGTTGGGGTTTCGGAATAATAAGTAATCCCCCAAGGAGGATCCCTAACAGACACTGACCTGAAACGTCAGTAGAGCTGAGGGGAAATTCAGAGTCGGTCGATAATTGTCTTCATCACTATGAGCGACCCATTTCAATGGAAAGTCGTCAAAAATATTAAAACAAGCTGCTTAATTAAAGAATTTAAAACCAGCGTTCAACCTTTTTCAGCCCAAGGACCAACAGAACAGGGACCCCCACGTGTGATTCATATTTTAATATCTATAATAATTTGTATATTGACCTAATTTAATAACTTTATTTATATTATGTGTTTATGATTGATAAAAAGCTCATGCATAATTATTATAAAATATCAAGAGCTGTTTGTCTTTGGACCATTATTTTGGTGAAAATTGTGAATTTTTAGAACAAAAATTTAGCTGTAAACAAAACAATGACACATAAATATATGAAAAATAGAATTGTACACAGGAATCATCACTAATCATCACAAGTAAAATATTTTTCTCATGTCAGAAAATAAAAAACAACTATATTTTATATTAATATTCATCACAGCAGCTTGATTGATTTTTTTTCAGATGCATCCTATATTTCCAGATCTACGTGAATAAACCGTGAACAGATTCTTTGTACAGTGGACAGTTTCCCTTCTCCCGGGTCATCCTCACCGTCTTCCACGTAGTTCAGCGGCAGGCTCGGTGAAGGCCACCTGGCAGAGGAAGGCAGGCCAGGGGCGGGGAAGCTTTGTGGGTGTTCTGCTGAGTCTGGGCTGGACCGGGCTCAGCAGGCGGGTTGTGTAACCCAAAGCTGTGGTTGGATTTTTTTTCCCACATGAGCTGTCAACTGGCTTCATGGCACGCAGAGAGAAAGAAGGAGAGAGAAGAGAGAGAACAATAATTAATTCAATTAATTCCCACAGTGACAGTTTTCTTTACGAGGAAATGATAAATCAGGTGTAACTGGAGAAATATGATATTTCAGTGCTGGTGCAGTAAAGCTGCTAACTGCAGCATTTTTTTGTTTCAGTAGTTTAAAACTGTGAAATAATTTCACAAATATAAACATTTTGTGTTGTTATGACTTTGTAAAGTCATAAACCTGAATAATGAACAATAATTTGATGCTACTTACGCTGCGTAATATAAAGATTTTTATGTCTCTCATAAAAAAGAACCTGTAAATTAGAAGGTGCATAAATTGGATTTTCCCTCCATTACATGCTGAAATTTGCCTGGGATGTTGGAGAGGAGGTACTGGGAGCAGGCGAGTGACAGCAGGGATGTAATTGGGTGGGAAAGTATTGCTTTTCCAGCAGAAACTCTTGCTGGAGAAAGTCGACGTGAGTAAAAACAATTGTGTAGATGCAGATTTTTACCTGCAAACAGTCCTTTCTCCTCCTGTTTCCCCCAGACAGGACACTCTCACACACCCAAACAGGCGGTGGTTGTACGCTGCGAGTGGAGGAGGACAGGGCTGTAATTTAAAAGCTGAATTAGGACCTTTTATACTGATGCTATATTGTCAACACGGCCCGTAAAACCTCCTCCTCCACTCCCCACCGCCGCCGCCGCCTCACCCCTCCCCACTTCTCTGCCATTCTCCCTTCAGTTCCTCTTTATTTGTTCTAATTCCAGGGACCGGCTGGGTCTTGCCTGGATTTGGAGAGTGCTTGGTTTCAAAGGGTAATTGACACCTTACCTGTAATTTCATGGTTTCACTCCACCTGCCTTTGATGTCTGGGTCTCGGTTGGGGCCAGGATGCGGAGGGAAGAGACGGTGGCGGTGTGTGCTGCTGCATGCTCCGCCGCGAGTCTCTTCCAGCCTGCCCGAGCGGTTTTCAGAAACATGAATGACGTCTCATGCGAACCCAGGTTATTAAAGAAGAAGAGGGGGGTTCCACGGGCTGCTGAGAAGCTTTTCTTGTGGTGACAAATAGGCCTATAGAGTTGTCAAGGAGAGACAGAGGGATCAGAGATGAGTCAGGGACACACATGATGACCTGAAACACATGGAAACCACACGAAAAGTCGACTGTGAACTTTTCTGGAATTTCAAAAAAAGGACAGACACTCTCTCACAGTTTTTACTATTATCCCGAAGTCTTTGATCAGCGATGCATGACTGCGGAATATCCCGAGCGAGGCTTGTTGAGTCAGTATTATCTCATATATCATCTGTATAAAATATTATAAAGGTTCACTTACTGGCTTTTCTGCACAGCTTTCGACCACATCCCACCCTCCTCTGGGGAGTCTACAGGGGATCTCCCTGCTCTCACTGAGGAAGACCAAGTTAATCAAAAGCCCATGAGAAGAGCTGAAAAACCTGAAGGTGAAGTTTTAAATTTGTGTTTCTGTTTTTAAAAAGGAAGTTATTCATGTAACTTATTATTTATTATTATTAGAAGTTTCTGTTTTATTAAATGACATTTGTCAGATCGTCCCCTAGCTACAGGAAGTTCTCTCCACAATAAAATGACTTTCTTTCCTCCCTCTTTTTGGTGTGTTTCATTAAATGATACTAACAATGATACAGTCTGTTAATCCTGGACTGTTATGGACTGTGAAGTGTGCATGCTGACTGGAAGTGAACGGCTCGTACATTCGAATCATCCAGCTCGTGCAGAAAATCATAACAGCAGGAGCTGTTTTGACGCTGGAAGCTCAGTGCTGCGCAGAGAAGAAGCCATTAGACTGAACATTATCTGAATGAATGGAAAGTTTTTTTTGTGTTTGAGGCGTTTAATCGTCTGCTGCAGTGAAGATGCTGCTCGCAGGGGTTAGAGGAAGGTTACCTGTGGATCCAGGCGAGCAGCAGTGAGTGATGAGAGGGGAGTGACAATGAAAATTGCATTTGTGCAACCATGAATCATTACAAACAACCCTTTAAAAGGCAGCCCTCACTGTAATTACCTCCTCCTCTGCGATGCTCTATTACGGGGTGCTTTATCGCTTCTCTTACCTCGCCGTGCCTGCCGTGGCAGATGCAGACCTCACACTGACTAACAGGACTCGGCAGGTGAATCTCAGAGACCGCGTTTCTGTTCGAGTGAGAGAAAAAAAGAAGAAGAAGCACCAAAAGAGCAAGGAGGATTACGTAATCCGTGACTTGTTGATTCCAACAACACTGGCAGACCACAGTTTACAGCAGCCTGACGCTGACACAAACACTGCAGGCACAGCGTAGTGACGGACACGGATGAACAGAGGCCTTTTAGGGCCTTTTAGCTCATTGTTTCGGTGATAAAAAACTCAATGATTTCTGCCAAAGAAGCAACAAACTCCAGACAAATGAACTGACTATAGAATTCTGCAGCCGATACACTGATGGTCTGTTGTGCTCGGTGCAGATATTAAATATAAAATAAAGTAAATGAAGCCCCAGTGTTGTTTTATTACCTTCATAAATCATAAATCCAGCCTGCTTGTAACATTACGTTACTTTTGAGCCGACTCTGAGATGTTTTAATTTAACTTTGCGCTAAATCTACACGTAGAAACAATGTTTTTATTCTGTATTTAGTTTCTTTGTACTTTTATGTGTAATTTTCCATGTTAATTTAATGCTTTAATTCTGTTTTATTGCTAATTGGTGAATGGCTTGTAACTGCCCTTTCACGACTTTCTCTGTGAGACTGATTTATAAAGTAACTAACGTTACTGCAGAAGCTGAACTCTAACCGGTTGGTCGGCTGTCGGTTTGGCTGCAGTGCGTGCAAATGATTTACTATCATGAAACTAATAATCCAGATAAAACATTACAGACTAATGTTATTCTAAATATGATTGATACTGATTGATATGAGCATTCAGTCTTATGTATTTCAAATGTTTTTATCCTTTTCCAAGTGTATTAAATCTTTAGGTGTCTCTGGTATGCAGGCACTGTTAACAAAGGAGTCGATGAAGCATCTGCAGGAGTGAAGGCGGACTAAGCTGATCACAGAGAAGTGGATCAGTACAGTGAGAGAGTGAAAACATATTGGTCATCCTGAGTTCAGCCCCTGTCCCCCGCTGTGAGACCCGGCCCCGGCCTGCTTCACTGCCCAGGCCTCGCTGGGCATAAATCCAGTTTTCTGTCCAAATTACCAGCTCCGCTTCGCAGAGGAAGGCCAGCGGGGTGAGAAGCTCTCACCCTCCGCCTCCCCCTCCCCTGTCTGAACCCCTCGCTGGCCCGGCTCGAAGCTGACGGAGCGTCGCGGATGGCCCTGGATTGCACCTGCACCGGGGGCTTTCCAGCTCTTCCCCCTCTTCAGTTGGCGCGCACACACACACATGCACACACACATGCACACACACAAACCCCCAGACCAGAACCCTCTTCCTCTCTCTGTGGGTTCAATCAGGTGGCCTAGAAATCCACCAAGACTCCAGCGGCTGGAACCTGCTGAACTGAAGTGAGAACAGAAGAGAGGGGATGTGGAACTCTGTTCAAACCTTATTAATATTCAACAAAATGAAACCATGTGTTTCCATTGGACAGGGAAGTGATCGGTGTTGTGTGTACCTGTTGTGTAGCTTTCTAACCGTCTCGTCGGCGATGCCAGATCCGATGGCTTCATGGAAACAGAAACATATTTCTGGGCTTTCCTCTTCATATTCGAACATAATCTGAGAATTCGATGACCTGTTACAGCAAGTCGCGTCAGCATGAGTCATCGAAGAAAAACGCACTCTGAAAAATGTGACGTTAAAGTGGAGCTGAAACAAAACGAGTGAGTTTTACGACTCATACGCTCATACAACATCTAATCATGATGATCGTAATAATGTGAAACTAATAACCACACAGAATAAAGAAAAATCAGTTTCTTTAATCATAACTCAAATTATATGTAATTATAACTTAATCACTAAAATTACAATGAATAATAAATTAAGTATTATCACAATTAATATGGCATGTCTGGGCCAGGCAGGTTCAGGACAGGAATTAATCTTTGCATGTTGGATCCTTTTCCAGGTGACTGCTGTTGTTTCTGCCACCAGACAGACTTTATGAAATATTTATATATGAAGAGAAGAACCAGCGAGATCCTGGTGTTTGTGTCCATGTCAAGGACAAAAGTCCACATTGTCCACTGAGAAGAGGACGTGTGCATGACAGGTCATCTGTGATGAGTCAGGTGAACAATACTTCCAGGTGGGAATGACATTTCTCACACACACATGATAATGTAACGTTATAAGCATCTCACAGGGTCGATTGAAGCCGTGGTAGAGAACATATGTTTGGAGAAATGTCTTGTGTGGTCTAGTCCTAATGTGAAGTTACCTGTTTCTGATTGGGCGATACCAGCGAATGAGGCGGGAAGGATTTCTGTTTGTCCCGGCTCTGTGTCGGGGTTGGGGGTCACGTTTACATCATGACAAAAAGCAACATGGTTTTGATGCTCTGCCAGTGTGCTGCTGTGTAAACTGTAAACAATACACACACGCCCTCACACTCACACACACACACACACACACACACACACACACACACACACACACACACACACAGCTGAAAATCATCCTTTAATGCCCAAACGAGCTTTTTATTTTACATTAGAACTTTAGAAGTTCACATGCTGAACTTTATTATCTAATATAAATAATAATTAGTATAACGGTTAATCAATAAAAGACAATCATCTGTCTCCAGTCAGTTTCATGCCGCCTCCATCTTTTTTTGTATTACTCTGACCCATCCACATCGCTCAGGATGCAGCGGTGCTCCTGCAAAGTGCCGGGGGCTGAACTTGTTTTGCACATGGAAGGTAAGCACTGTTATTAAAAATAAACCAGTATATACAGTGATGTACTAATCCTAAAAGTTATTATTACAAGCACCCACTTGAGTGACAGCTCTGTGTTTCTAAAATCTTGGACTTGTCGTGTTTCTTCAGACGGCCGCGATCCACTTCGACGTCTTCTTTCCCTCCACAATCAGCAGCGCTACACACTCAGAGCAGTGAACCCAGATGAATGTGGGTGAAGAACCTTAGAACCAGTGAACCTCCACACACACACACACACACACACACACACACACACACACACACACAGTACCGGTACCATTGTGCGTACCCAGAATGATCAGGAATGATGCTCTGATTCACTCGCTCCCCAACCCTTCTCCTCAAAAGACACACACATAAAAAACTCATACACCCCCACCCTTCACACACACACACACACACACACACACACACACACGCACACACACACACACACCACCCTACTGAATGCCCACCCACCCCCTCATCTCTTACTTTGCCATGGAGGCTGATTCCGCCCTCTGGATGAACCTTTCCCCGGGACCCTGAGCTCAGAGGGGGCTGGATTAGAGGGTCGGTGTGTGTGTGGGTGTGTGTGTGTACTAGATAGATAGATAGATAGATAAATAGATAGATAGATAGATAGATAGATAGATAGATAGATAGATAGATAGATAGATAGATAGATAGATAGATAGATAGATAGATAGATAGATAGATAGATAGATTCACGTTGTGGAAGTAAAGACCCCTCGACCTCCCACCACAAAATCCAACCACACGCACACACCCACTGTCAATCTCATGCTGAACCACAGGGGCTCCTCCCTGGACTCCCACCCCACCATGCACCTGTTCCCGGCCCTGTCCCAGCCTGCCCTCCTTCCCCTGCAGCATTCCTCCAAACACACATGAACATCTTTGATATCCCGAAACACAAAACCCGAAAAAAGACTTCACTATTTGGGTTTCCAGCGGGGTAATTAAGCACTGTTCCTATCAACACACTTCCTCACGTTTGATTTATGTGCCTGTCCTGCGCTGCATATTAATCCTGCAGTTCAGAATCTCCTCCTGGTGACAAATGAGAGATTGACACTCAGTGATGAATGTGAAGTCTGTACATCCCCAACATAAAATACAGCTCCCTCCCTGCCAAGGCGGTGTGCAAGTATTAGCTCCTCAGACAGGCCTCCTCGTCTAACCCCTTAATTTTCGGCCTGGAGGTGTTGGGACTTGTTCAAGAGATGTAAAATGGTTTAGGAAGGTTCCCTCCTCAGTCGCATCACGCAGAGCAAAGCTGAACTCATAACATGTCACAATCAGAATCAGATTTATTGTTACAGTGAATTCGACTTGGTGCAGAATAAACAGAAAAACTTTATATTATAAAATATAAATAATATAAATATACATACAATATCTTCTAAAACAAAAGAGCAGAAATGTGCAGATGTATGAGCGGGAATAAGAGTGAGAGGTCTACAACAGGACCGCGTGTCTCTACAGTGACTCCAGACAAAGACGTCTCCTTCTCCTTTCTTGTGTCATTAGCACTCATGCATTGTGTATTGTGTATACTGTGTGTATGTGTAAGCAGCATTCTTCTTGTAGTTGGTCGAGGTGGAGCTGGCCGCAGCCTGTTTAATCTAAGAATGCATCATAGTTACTCATCATATAGTTTGTACTTAAAATCATATAAAGTAACAGTAACTAGTAACTACAGCCCAGAGACAAATGTAGGAGAATGAAAAGTATCATTTTGCACAGAGAAGAGTAAAAAGACCTAATCACAGTACTTGAGTAAATGTGTATAATAAACTGCATGAAGGGAATGTTAAATGTATCAGACGTTTATGTTTATGTGTACAAACTGTTGAAGCAGTGGAGGACTGAGAGTGTGTGCTGGAGGAAAACATCTTGCTGGGTTGTGTCCGGGAAGGAGGCTGCAGTAGGGGTGGTTGTGGGGAGGGTTGATCGCAGGGTGGCTTTGGGTGGGGGGGGGGTCCTGAGTACGATTTGATCCTGGAAGGCTCAATTAAGTGGTTCGTTTACCCCTCGTGTGGAGCTGGTGAATTGGAGCCAGGTCAGCTCCGGGTTGAGGTGTTGTTCATTATTTTTCCGCCTGTCGGATCCCATGAGCGGCCGCTGGAGACGGTGGCTGCTCGGCGGCCGAGGAGCAAAGGGCCTGCCGGTGGGGTACGTCAAACACACTCAAAGCCTCTTCCCCTGCCTGGGGGATTATGATCAACAAAGCATGTCCCACACCTGCACCGGCCAGCACAATGGAAACTCTGCGGGCCAATGGAGACGCAGGGAGAGAGCAGTTATTAGAGTCCCCCACCAATGAAATGGATTACATTAACCCCTTCTGTTGTTGTTCCTCCTGGAGCTTAAACATCGAACTGACAGACTCTACATCCCATTGAGGAAAAAACCCTGGTAACACTTTGTTACAACAGCTTTACTCCGGTTTAACGACCAGTGGGGAAGAACCACATCTCCACTGTGAGACTGTGTGATGAAGTGAAGTCTAAACTTTGGCTGAGGGGTTTTACTTACTGACCGCACAAAGTACTGAGGCAAGTTAGTAAGAAAAGGACAGACTTTCCCCTTGTTACGAGTAAGAAACATACTAAACTTTATAATTAAGAGACAGCCAGTAACATGTCCACAGATGTACAAGGTCTAATCAGTGTGTGAGGGTGGAGTAATTCAATAAACGAGTCAGGTGTCCGGACACAGAGAGCTCTGCGAGTAATCACCAGGATCTTAAAGTCAAAGTCATCCAAAAATCTGCTGTTCGAGTATCGCACAGTCCTGCAGACCTGAACAGCAGCTGTGACGTTTGGCACAACGGTCGAGGCCGTGGTCACCTCACATTCATTGTTACGATTATGACAGGAATTCTTTTAGGCGTGTTTTTGGATAGACAGTTTAGAGATACTGTCAGGCTGGACTCAAAACAAGGACTCAAGCGCAGAGGTGTCAAATGAGCTTATTTATTGAAAACAAAAATCCCTCGACAGAGTGAGGCTATGAAAACGGCCTAAACTAGGGAAACCAAAACTCTAAACTTCTCTATAAAGATGATCAAAATCAAAATCACTCACAAGGAGGAAAAACAACAGGCTGCAAACATGAACTGAAGGCGCTCCAACGAGGCTGGAAAACACTACGCTATGCACTATGAACCAAAAAGACTAGACTAAGAAGTTACAACAAAAAATCACTGATACGAGGAAAAATTAACAAAAGAACACTTGAGCTATAACGCTGTGACTGTGGACAAGGAAACAAGGCAAAGGGACAAAGAGAGACACAGACAATAAATACACAGGGTGATGGGAACAGGTGGAAACAATCAGACCGGGGACACATGAGGAAGTGACCTGAAACGAGAGGACAGGTAAATATCAAAATAAAACAGGAAGTGACGAGACAGGACAAAAACCCAACTTCCTTGCAAAGCAGGACGTTGCTGTACATGGTCGAACCAATAAGTTTTTATGGTGGAAAAAAAGATCCAATAGAAACTCCATCTTCCACCTGCAGGCTGAGTATTTCCCAGAAAGTCACACTTTCACCAAACTACACTGTTCCAAAAACACTTTTTCCAATCGCAATCATTGGTGTGCTCATGTCGGAACGCCTGCGTCCACACCTGGCATTCAAACCTGTTTTGCTGCAGTATTTAGATCTGCAGCTTCACTTCAACATAATTTAACAGGAGTCAATAAAGTGAAAGAACGATACAGGTGCAAACATCTGGAGTCATGAGAATGAATGAAAAGTTAATGAGTCATCTAGTAACTTAATGACTCACGGGAGAAGATGTGATTCATCTCTGAGTGATCAACGCATCACACTGTACGTTTGCTTCACAATGATTCATCAGAGCAGCACGTCGCTGTAGTTAGGGAAGGCGAATAACTCCATCAGTCCTAACAAGACACTGAGACTCTGAGCATGCATACGTCAGGTAGCAAACGGCTGCTCCAATAAACCAACGACTGCTTGGATGGTAAAAAACAAAACTCACTTTGGCACAGTGTGGTTTGTGGTTAATGGACTGAAGCAGCACGGCCCTTAAAGCTCCTTCTGCTTTATTAGTGTGATCTGATGGTGTCAGCTTAAACGGCCTGTGCTGTCTGTGCTGCACTCTGCTGTATTTTGTAAATACGGATATTATTGTCCCATATTCTCCATGTCCCATTTCTCAAACTGTACTAACAAGTAAACAGCGTTGTTTACCCATAACTGTGCGGCGGTAACGCAGCCTGCGAGTGCGTGCGGGGTTTGTTTCAGAGTGTGTGTGTGCGGGGTTTGTTTCAGAGTGTGTGTGTGCGGGGTTTGTTTCAGAGTGTGTGTGTGCGGGGTTTGTTTCAGAGTGTGTGTGTGCGGGGTTTGTTTCAGAGTGTGTGTGTGCGGGGTTTGTTTCAGAGTGTGTGTGTGCGGGGTTTGTTTCAGAGTGTGTGTGTGCGGGGTTTGTTTCAGAGTGTGTGTGTGATACAACAGCAGCAGGAGAGGCAAAGTTTTCTAACGAAGGAGGGTGTCGGTCTCCAGGGAACCCGTCATGGGCAAACTAGACCGAAGCTCAGAGGAATGCACGTTGCTGCCCTTGTCCTCCACCCCACTCCATCACACCACTCCATCCCCTCCACACACACACACACACACACACACACACACACACACACACACACACACACACACACCCTCCTCCTCTCTTTTCTTTTCTCTTTTAATTGGGCCCGTTCTCTGGCACCTCTCCAGATCACACTGTCACTTTACACTGCGTAATAAGCTATTAGCCCCAACCGGACCGGGCCCCGCCAGCACCCCGCGCTAATCGACATGGACATGGTCATTGTGTGGGACTGGGACTCGGGACATCACAGTCTAGCTATTGTTATCGCCTGGACCTCGGAGGCCTGGACGCCCATGTCCTGGCTCGCAGAAGGTTTGGGGGGGGGGCAGATCAAGCAGAGGTGAACTGGTTCTCACTGCCCCGACAAGACAACAAAACAAACTGTAACACCTTTGCTTCTGCCATCTTGTTTTTGCAAAAATATGACTTTCTGTCGTGTCCCAAAACAATGAAGCAAATTTAGGAAATTATAACGCTTCACCCTGCTCCCCATCAGCTGCAACTACACCAGCAAATCACAGCACAGCTAAATGTAATATACATATATCATTGTCTCAATTTCTGCCACATTCAGAAAAGTTTCTGTCCAGTTAAAATCCAGAGACACGTCAGATTTTACGTCGTTTGTTTGGGGGTCATTCAGAAGATTTATAGTTTCTTATTGTATGGTAACAAATAGTACAAATTTTTAAATTAAATATATATTAAAGTCAAATTGAATTTAACATGTCAGGCTCCACAAAGCTCCACGAGGCACATCCGTTACCTCTCGTCTCGTTTTGAACCACCTTGATTTAGGGTTCACCTGGATGGTTTCTGTTCAGTGTCTTCTGCATATGCTTGATGTAAAAATCTGATCTGTCTCGTCCTGGTTTGACCGACGCCTGTGTTCTGATCGCGTCCCTCGCCTGTCCTTATTTAACATCACAGACAGATTCTTGTTGACCCTCGCGGACCTTTGCATGAAACATGCAGATCACAGCAAACAGTCCATTATCTGTACAGCTTGGGGTCCCGTGGGGTTGTTTTAGGACAGTATACAGTCGCCCATCGAAATAGCATCCACGGTCCCATGTTCAACCTGTTTCCCAGCCGGTCCAACAATGGCGCTTTTCAAATGTCACCCAATAGAGCTGTGTGGGTGCCAAATGAGGACGGGGTGCCTGATGTTCCATGTGCAACAGAAAGTGATCAAGCAGAGCCTGGGTCAGTGGATCCTCTTCTAATTGAGAGCGCAGTCTGCCAGAGTGGAAAAGTTTCAGGCCGCCTGTGCGACGCACACAGCCGAGTTTGACCTCTGCAGTCAGATCCGGGTCGTCAGATTGTGGCTCAGGAGTCATGGCGGCGTTAGAGAGCACAGCAGTGACCAGGAAACTCACATTTATAACCACAGAGCGGTCCGTGCTGTGCACGCTGCATCAGGCTCCTGCACATCAGATCATAGCTGGAGCTAAATTCATTGTTAGTAAGTCAAATCTGATTATTAAACATGAGGGAAATATGTCTGACAATGTTTTATCACCATGATATGACAATTATGTTTTTTAACTCTTTAACTATTTGGATCCTGCAGACAGAAACAAAGCTGCCTTCACTTTATCACCAGCTCTTCAGTTTGCAGTTATTCCTATAATTACACACTGTTTGTATTCACGGAGGGACATAATGGACAATACGATTATATCACTTTCACGGTATAACTCTGAAGCACGTTGAATCCATGCGTGAAAGAGTGAAACCCGAATAAATCATCAAATCATAAATCATTGTGTATAATCTGCACGATGGGTGGCAAATATTTGCAGAGGGAATTTCTCGATGCGTTGTTTCTTAGCGAGAACAAAGCAAGATGGCCTCCACTCGATTTGGGGCAAACACGGAGACAAAAGAGAAGCTTAAAGCTCCGTCGGTCTGAGGGGGATATCTTCACTTCTGCTCAGAGGCCCTAATTGATACAGGGGGATTGGTGTGAAGGGCCGAGGACAATACCTCTATTGTTTCACTGTTTTCTGAACCAAGACGTCTGTCAGCCGCGGTGTCTTTGCAGGCAGCTTGGCTCGACTCCAAACTTGAACTTTCTCTTTTGATTTTTTGCCGAAACTTCTTCGTCTCCGCCTGTGGCACTGCGAGACACGTCGGAGTGCAACAGCTGTGATTTATTTTTTATTTTGTTAAGCCTGAATCAATAAACACATTTTTAAAAAATGTGACACACGCTGAGGAAGATTGCTCGTCTCAAAGTAGCATGACTAATGTTGTGAAAGATTTTGGATTATGAAATCTGTATATGTTTAATAAATAGTAATAAATAAATGATTTCACAATGTAGATTTTTTAATTATAAAGAAATGCTCCTTTTAAACCTTCTTAAATTATTACATTTTCCATAAATGTTGAATTATATATTTTCACATTTTCAGGTTGAGACGACCACGTGCTCGCTAAAAAAACTCCATAATTATGCAATGAAGCTTGGAACTAATCGGAGGTGATTTCCAAATGATTTGAGCTGTTAATTCATTTCCTCATTATTTCTCTTTTTTGACCTGCACAGGTCAAAAAAGAGAAAAGTCTCGGCGGTAACAAACAGATTAATCGGTTTGGGGGCACGTCCAGAACAAACTGGAAACATTCCCACTCACCAGAAATAAAAAAAATAAAAAACTAAGCGAGATGAAATGTAAATGTTTTTCAGAATCGAGATTAACTTCACTCATCAAACACTCATCACTGATCCAACAGGAAGAAAAGAGATTAACTGTGTTTTAGTTGGATGGGAACTCGATTTTAAAGTTAAACTGATGCAGTGTGAGAGACACGAAACCCGGTGAAGAATCTGTGATTATGAATTTATAAAATGTATACGGCTCTTTGGATTCAGACATAACTGAAGAACAAGGTCACGGCAAAGAAGAACAAACTCATGCAGAGGCTGCATTGAGCTGAAATGGACTAGAAGTAATTAAATATGAGATTAAAGTACTTTGCATTCAGATGATAATGACGCTCTGAATACACTGATGCCCTGTTTGAAAATGATGCATGACAATACAATAGAGACCACATGATATTTATTAATAGTCACAGTAGAAACTGCCTGTGAGCTGTATGCACTGTATAAAGATAAAAAAAAGACAATTATAGATACAAAAGCCATTCAATGATCGTCCCACTGCATCCTGAGAGAAACCATGATATATAGTATTTAATATATATTTATATTTATGACATCTGGGTTTTTAGTGATACTGTTTCCGGCGCCTTTTGTAAGCTGACATCATTCACTTCTGCTTTAATCAAACTATGTTCAGACGACAGTAGTAAACAATGCCTATGAGCATAAATAGCATAAATAGTCACAAACTATCTTTATAATTTACAAAAATACACATTTATAAAGTCCACGTGTGTTTGCATTAGCTGAAGTGCTGCGGGTTCAGTCAGAAATAAGGCGAGCCCTTCCTCGTGTTAAATCAAATGTTACTGTCTGAACATACAGCAGGGCGTCTGATTGTCGCTTTGAGGTAACGGCGGTCTCACAAAGGCAACTTTGGCTGATTGGAGTCAAACAGTTTCAACATGTGGAATCAAATGGAACGTACATTTACATCTTTAACTGAGAGTTTATGTTGAAACTGCCCAAAAAAAGAAATGTCAAAGAAATGTTTTACAAAAAGACACAAGTATTTCAGCATTAAGAGCAAAGGGAGCTTTGATACAGTGATTAAAAGAAGAGTAAAAAGATAAGTGCTCGTTTCTTTTCTTTCCGCAGGTCGAGTGCTTGTCAGGTCGAGTCTCGTTCTAATCTCCAGTGAACTGATCAGTGACGAAGAGGGGCTGCAGCCGAGCTTGACCTCTGACCTCTCTGCAGGTATGTGAGGGAGTCACCGAGCAGCGAGTCCCTCAAACAGTGTGGAGTCGTGGTGAACCAGCTCCTATAGCTCGGCCCCTTCCCTGGGGTAAATCAAGCTGTTGACGCTGAAGCTGTTGTAGAAGTGGCTGTTGAACTGTCCGCTCTGCCCGCTGCCAAACGTGTTGTAGTACACTCCACGGTTGAAATGCAAGCCCTCGCCGTGCTCTGACGTTCCCGTGTCCTGCCCGCCGTGGTTGAGGTGGTACGGGCTCAGGGCCGTAATGTTCCTGTTTGACAGCTCGTTCACCAGTCCCAGGGACCCCTGCCGGCTGGGGGCCCCCGAGTTGAGCGTGGACATGCTGCTGTAAAAGTTATTAAAACACGGAGCAGCGGAGGCCAGTCCGGACGGCGAGGAAGACAGCGAGCTCTTGTGGTTCTCGTTCATCGCCTCCATCTCTGGCGAGGACGGCCCCAGGAGCTGAGGACTGTCTGAAGGCTTCAGCGAGGCCCCCACCACCGGCCTGCCGTCCTCCACCTTTGTGGCCCCAGCTGCTGCTGCTGCTGCTGCAGCCGCCGCTCCTCCTGCGCTGCTCGGATCGGACCGTCTTTTCCTTTTCCTGCGGAAATTTCCGTTGTCAAACATCTTTTCACAGTTTGGGTCCAAAGTCCAGTAGTTTCCCTTTCCTGTAATCGAAGATAAGACACATGAGAACAAATGAATGACTTCAGATTTATAAATCTACATCTGTGAGTGACATGTGGTCTGAATGAAAAATTATTAAAAGAACATTCTTTTTAAATTGAATCTTTTTCAGTCTTTTCCTGACAGAACTCTACAGATCGATGCATTCACCCCATATTTTTAAAATATTTTCCATATTTTTCTTTCTCCTCTGAACATTTTCTGTCTGTCTGCAGTCTGAGCGAACAATAAGAAATAACACTTTGTCATTATGGTTAGGATTAAAGAGTCTAATTAATGCATATCTGTATCTCACCTTTAATCACCTCGTGTTAATATGCTGTGTCTGTTTTTAATAAATGAACAGACACATGTAACTGAGTGATTTACTTTTAGAACTATATGAACTTTCTCTGTTTCATACTTGAACATCTAATTTAACGTCACTCCAGGTGAGTGACCTGCACCTGAATGCCACATTATTATTATTCACGGTAACATTTTCTCTGGTGCGTTCACGGTACCTGGATCGTCCTCGTCCCTCGGCACTTTCTTGAAGCAGTCGTTCAGAGACAGGTTGTGCCGGATCGAGTTCTGCCAGCCGGCTTTGCTTTTCTTATAAAACGGGAAGTTGTCGGCGACGTACTGATAGATCTGACTCAGGGTCAGCTTCTTCTCGTGCGCGTTCTGGATGGCCATGGCTATGAGCGCGGAGTAGGAGTAAGGCGGCCGGACCAGCTTCAGCAGCTCCTCCTGGCTGGCGATGGACAGCCAGCCCAGGTCGGGTCCACCGAAGCCAGGTGAGTTTGTTAGGAACTGCCGCTGAGAGCCGTAGGAGGGCGGGATGAACGACGCCGGGTTGTTGCCGTGCAGGTAGGATGCAGAGGAGTTGACGCCCGGTCCGTTGAGCCACAGGTACGGGTTTGGAGACGATGCGTAATCTCCGAGGCCGTAGCCGGCGGGTCTCTGTGCGCCCTGGAGGCTCTGCTGGTGGTACATGCTGCTGAAGTTGTCGCAGTACACAGCGGCCATGTCCGGGGCCTCCTGGGCGCCTTTAGGTGGGAGAGAGCCGACGGTCGGAGAGGTGTGTTGGTGGTGCTGGTGATGGGACTGAGGGTCGATGGAGTTCATCACTCCCCGCGGGAAATCCCAAAGGAAATGCTGAAGCGGTTCAGGTGGCCTCTCCCGGCGGTGCAGGCAGCAGCAACAAGTGTCAGGGAGGATGGAGGAGTTTGGGGAGTTTTAATAGTATAAAGCCTTGACAGCAGCCACATCCAGACAGCAGAGCAGCAGCCAATAGACACACACACACAGGGACAGGGGGTGTGGTCATGTTCCAGCTCGTTCAGCACAGAGCGGGTCACTGGTTCCCAAATGTTTCCCCTGGAGAGACACAACAGGCTGCTGCTGCTCCGAGGGGCGCTGATTATGTAACCTGAGCAACAAACAACAAACCATCATCATCACTTACACCGACTTCATCTGCTGCACCTCACTGTGGACACTTTATCAGTGCAGTGTTGAGAACAGAGCACAGACTCTTAATTACAGTGATAATTTATTATATTATAATAATATTCATCGACCCTGAATCAGATCTGTATCTGTGTGCTTTTATAGAAGTTTGATTGAGGGGATATAAATCAGTTTAATTCAAGTTAATTCTCGTTGTTCTGATATTAACTCACTAAATGTACTAAACCTGAGCTCAGAGCTGTGAACTAACTTATTTGTATAGCACAATTCGTACACAAGGCATTTCATAGTGCTTTACAGAGGCAAGGAAAAACATTGGACATTAAGACAAGCAATAGCAATAGAAATAAAAAATTAAAAGAGAGAAGAAAATTTCATTAAAAACATCAGAATGTCATTTAAACTCATTAAAACAGCAAAGTTGAAAACAATATAAAACATTAAAACAAATCACAGGATTATGATTAAAAATTCTTTAAAAGAGCTCAGCCATAAGCACGTGAAAGAAAAGTTTTTAACCTGGATTTAAAAGTGCTCAGAGCTGTGAACTAACAACCAGCTGCACAGACAGGAATGAAGTGTCTCTGTACTGAAAAATGTGGATCCATAACTCCACCACCAATAATCCCAAACACATCCCTCCATGAGGTGACTGATGATTTGAAGTTTTAAAAGTGAAACCAGCAGCAGCTGCTTCAGTTTGTCCAGCTCAGACTTCAGTGACCTGAACACACTCTTCATCTTCATCTTCATCTTCATTCATCACGCGCTTCCCAAACTAAACAGTTTCTAGTAAGTCTGAAAAAATGATTGAACGGTTATATTATTATAGTAATGCCACTTTTAAAACAATAAACATTCAATCTGTGGTAAGTTTTTATCACTCATATTATATTCTTTAGACATATTAACCAAATTTATTTTAAATATCCAAAATAAATAGATCGATAGGTAATCTAAATGATCTTCATGTAAAGTTTGTGGATTATTAAATGAATCTGTACATTAAAGTTAAAGAGCCTGAACCAACAACAACTGACAGACAATTAATTAATTAATAAACAACTAATATTTGATCTCATCTGTCCAGGCTGCTGATTAAAATGAAGGTGACTACAAATAATTACCTGGCTGATTATTGAATATTAATGTCATTGCATGTTTGTTTCATTGCACAGTATATTAAGAGTCACTGACACAAATACACAGACTAACCAGAACTAACTGATCTTAAACCTGAAACCAGTTCTTGCTCAAACAGGCGTCGTTTCCTTAAAGTCCTCAAACTCGCTTTGGTCCTCACAAAGATGGAAGCACAGGGACACACACACACATAAACAGTATGTGTAACTGCACTTGTGAGGACAATGCATTGACTTGAAGACACTTGATGAATCCAACAATCACAGACACACAAAGTCAGATCAGCTGTAATCTGCTTTGCTGTCATTCTTCGTTCAACTGTATTTTGAAATCTGGTTTTATGATGAAATATTAGATTATGAACCTGAATGATCACGTGCCCTGTGAAGCTGAATTATCCGCAGAACTTGTTTTTGTTTGCATGCATTAAATTCTAAAGGCTGCGAGTCAATTACATGTATTTACAGTGTAAACTGTCAAAAGGTCTCATCTGAAAATTGCTCGACAATCCAGACGAGCTCAGATCGTTACGTGTCCTCAGGCAGGAACAGGAAATCAGCGTCTTTGAAGAGTTTTCTGGCTAATTAAGGCGTCTGGAGAAAACATCAAGGCGTTTCTTAAACAGAGATACAAATCAGCTGTAATCTATTACAAAGTCACTTCATATGTGTGCATAAATTAATAAAGTATGTTCTTCTGTCACTGTTATCTTGAACAGTATCGAATAAATAATAATTTCTGATTTCTGTAAATCAAAGTTTGACACATCAGCTCACACATCTCATGGGTAAAGTTTATGCACCTGTCAAATAATTACACATAATTAACATTTTATTGATTTAGTATTTATTCTGACTGTTTGCCTTCATACCTGAGTGATGCATAAATAACAAAACGTGTTCATGAACGTCCTCACAGCAGCATTTTATATTTTTAAATCTGACTGTGTATAGTATCACTTGGTTTTTACATCGTTGCAACTCTGAATGGGACTACAGGGAAAATATTTATATACCAGATAATACCACTGTGAATGTTTACAGTTGATTACAGTCAGTTTTTTGGGATTTTTAGGAATAAAATGTTCTAGAAATCAGAAATAAGAATCATATACAACATCAAATTTCTTTCCCAAAATGCAGCCTGACATATTTATTAAAAAGGCTCCGGTCTCCTCGAGTTTAAAATAAAGTTCTGTTGGACTGAATAAAGTTTGGCTGCACAGCATCATGGGAACAAACACCTAAAGTGTGAAGCATGTTAATGAAACCACAACATACAAACAGCCACTTACCAGTTACCTGCAACAAGGTGTTAACATGAAGTTAAACTCACTCGTCACCTGCTGCTGTTTAGTCTTTATGGATTATATTATATGTTCATAATTTGTTATGGTTTTTTACTTATATTGTCCGTAAGTGTCTTGTTACATCTACAATTTATATCTTGATTAAATTAACTAGACAAGTTAATGAATTAGATTCTAATTAATCATAATTTAAAATTACCAGACTGACTTGGACTCAGGGCTGGAAACACTTCAGCGTACTGAAACATAAAGAGCACAAAGTCTGTTCTCTGGTGTCTCAGATATTTTATGAAGCAGTCACTCATGGAGGCACACTGCCACCTTGAGCCGCCTCTTTCCTCCGTGGCGAATCCCAACTGGCTCCGTTATCCTCAAAAATATTCAGTTTTCTTTTTTATGTAGGATATTAAATCCACCACAAGATGGAGGCAGCTCACCGCTCAGTGTGGAGTCTGAGCTGACGGTGCAGATCATGGAGCGTCCACGTCAGGGAGCTCCACACTGCCGTGTGTGTGTCTGGATGAAGACGCCAAAGATCCGTCAAACTTTTGGATGTTTGTGCCTCAGAAATCTAATCTGAACGTGCGGTTTGACCGTGACAGCTCCTGCAGATCGAGAAAGTCTTTGAAGAAGTCAAAATATGCTTTCTGACAACATTAAAGGTTGTTCCAACCCAGGAAGCCCAGAGTAAGCCTCAGCCTTAGAACAGTGCAAATAACAAAGACAAACACTTCACATAAACCTTTCTCTGGCCAGATCCTGTCTGCATTTAGCAAAAAACCCACCGGTGTTGCATTTCTTTCTGGAGAGGAACTTTCTAATAAAGCGGAGTCAGACCCCCTCTGAGCCCCGCTGCGATTACTTTGGTTGGTATTGACACATTATCTGCCAACACTTCCCTGTTTTTCAGCATCTGATAGACTGAGGTTTTCTTCTCTAATGCAGCTTTTCCACTGAGATCCAGGCCGCAGAGTAATTGTCCGCGCAGCACCAGGAGTCACTCTGTCTGACTGTAATTCTATAATATCGGGGTTGGCTATGACAATAATCCCCGGGGCTCATTGTGCGTCGCCAGAACTGTTTCACAAACTCACATGCATGTATGAGAATCTGAGATTGCGGAAAAGGGAAGACTCTCTGGCTCTGGAGCTACTGTCAGCAGACTCTTTTAAAGCAGCGTGAGTTTGTGACTGAGTCTGAGTGAGAGACCCAAAGGGTGGAAAAGCAGAAATTATGCTGTCACTTCTGAAAGTGATACAGTTTCACATCAGGCCTGAAATTTAAAGGAGCTGAACAGAAGGTGGATCATTGCTCATTCCCAGTGTGACGGACTAATATATTGTTCTCCACCTTTATTCAACGTCATTCAGATCTGCAGCTCGGCTGTTTGTTTGTGCATGTGTGACATGACAACTCTTACTCTTTAAACTTTACGAGGACGCTGCTGAAAGAGCATAACGAGACGCAGACTGTGAGCTCTGCCCTCGCCCAGCTGCTGCATCTTAATCAATGAATCCACAAAAATAGATGAGTGGAATGCATAAATAAAAAGAAATGTGCAGGGTTTTTACTCAAGCCCTAATTTGGAGTTTCTATCCAAACAATTTATTTCAGATCAAATGTGTTTTTTTAATAAAAAGCTCATTTTAAAGCAGGAACCCACAGAAACACAGATATGGAATGGATGGTATGTTTATGAGACAAACAAAAGAGACAAAAATAAATCTTACAAATGACAAGCAACAAAATTTTAGATTGTTTTGTTGTGTATCTGTGATTATAGATCAGATTCTCCGGTTGGTTACAAACTGATAAATCATACGACAAAAAAACTATAATTTCACAAAGACACAAAAAGACACAGATGATGAGTGTGAGGCGAAAACACTGAAGTATTTTAATTTGTTAAAAACAGCCTGAAAATCACAAACAAGTTCTAAACAAGAAGCAGACGGACGGAACAGCATGTTGACAATATTTGACAGTGTATGATTACAGACTGAAAACATGGCACACTGTCCCATGATGCACTACTTTTAGCCCGCTTTGTGTTTTTGCCACCCACCATGTTTGTCAGAGTTGTACTCCGTGTACTCTATGTACTTTAAATACTTATAGTACGGGGGGATTTCCAGGCTCAGGCCGGAGAATGACTGAGCTCTCATCGTACATACATGCACTTAAAGTCGCATTTCACAGATTTACAGTCCGTTCTCTGCACATGTCTTTGTCCAGGGGTAAGAGGATGGATGCATAATATCTGACTTTCAGTTCATCTGTGATTTCATCAGCAGGTGTAGTATTTGAACAAAATACAGTATTGACAGGTGTAGTGATGCATGACACAGGTACTTCCTGTTTGATTGTTGGTTAAAAAAGCTTGAAATAACTGTCATGGTTGCACAGGTTGACTCAGGATGCAGGCTCGGACAACGATTAGATAGAGAAGGGGATTTATTTAGAAGTGGGAAGAGAGGGGAAGGAGAGGGCCTGATATGAGGTGGAGGGAATGGCTGAGGTGATGCAGTGGCGGGAACGGAGGTGGCACGGAGTCTGGACTGTCTGAAGATGGTGGATGAAGAGCAGGTGGCAGGTGGTGAAGATGGTGGTGGACCTGAGCACAAGAGAACGGTGGTTAGAGTTCAGGAAAACAACAAGGAACAAGTAGTTAAATACGGTCCGACCGTGAAATACCACGGAGGCTGAACAAACGATCTGACGAGGAGTGGGAGGAAGGCCAGGGTTTATATGCAGGTGGAGTGATGAGCTGATGGAAGGCAGGTGAGCTGAGGAACGGCAGGTGAGCTTCATCTGATGATTAACCAGGAGGCCACGCCCACAACACAGACAGACAAGTAAACACAAGGATGGGGAAACACAGAAACAACCACAGTCACGACCGCCATCGTGACAAACTCATTCAGCATCTTCAGAAGTTTCTGTCTTTCTCTTTTAATCATTTTGAGGGTCTTGCCAAATTGCGGTAACTTCATTGTCTCCAAAGGGAACTTTGGTTTGGTGCCAAGTGAAACACAGACGCAGGCTGATGTTAGACGGAGGCAGGCGGGCAACATCTTCGTGTTGCTATGGTGATGTCGTAATGTGGAAACAAAAAAGAACATTTATTTCATATTGGAACATTTGGAAAATATGGAATATCATCAGTTTTCTCCTTGTGCAGCATTAAAAAAAGTGATAAAATAAAAAGTCAAGATATCTAATATTATCTCACAGCAACACAGAGATGAATTCTGTTCATGAAGGTTATTTTGCAAACTGTCATGCTTTCTATCTGAAATCAAATGTTTTGTTTATCGCTGTGATTAAAGACCAAATATTAGATGAAGATTTATTGCAGCCAGGATTATTTTGATTATATCTAATAAACTGGAAACCAGGTGAAAAACGTAAATGTTCATTTGTAGATCGTTGAGCTATTTTGTCATTTAGCTGTGGAAACTTGTTGGATGAGTGCGAGGAGAGGTCAGAAGTCTGAGTAATCAAAGTAGTCAAATAAAATAACTGCAGGAAAAACATTTAAATCAATTATCATAACAACAACAGTCAGCAACACTGTTGGAAACTTGCTGTTCCACAAATACTGAATAATGAATGTATGGTTGTGATTTATACTCTATATAATCAATAAAAACTTCATGTACATAAACAGGTAAACTGCTCCACCGCTCCTGGTTAAAGGTTGAGGCTGAGCTGCAGATCTGCGCTTGCAAAGACTTATTTATTCCTGTTTCCGAGACAGTCGGGGCCTTTCAGCTGACGCTCCACCATTTACCTCCAGTCTATTTCTGTGACATATTTACGCCAACGTGTCAGGCTCCGTGAATCTACCTGTGTTTGGAGGAGCGGGGGGAATTTACACAGGAAGTCTTTGGAAATAAACATTTGCACTTATTATATGTCGCATGCTTCTCGGGAGCAAACACATGCACAGACATACATGCAGAAGACAGATAAGAACACGCATGTACACACAGAAGGCATTCAGAGCAGGCGGTAATAACATAGTGCTGCTTTTGAGAGGCCAGCCGCAGTTCTGCGGGCAGAGAGGGGACGTACAGGAGATGTTATTGCTCTATATGTTTATAACGCTGCCATGGAAAAATAAGAGGCTCAGCCACAGGCATTTCCTCAGTCCCCCTCTCCACAGTCACCTCCAAGCCTGTGTGGGAGGGAGGCGGCGAGCGGTAGACGAGGGCCGGGCACATGTCACACTTCATCATTCTCAGAAATCTCTCGTCCTCCTTTGCATACATTCTATCACAAACCTCTTTCACCACCTGGCTCCTGTTTCTTCAACTGTTTGTTCCATCTTATTGTCTGGATTCATGCAGCCGACCTCCGAAACTGTCTTATTTACTCTGAATGCTGATTCAGTGTAATGTTAGACATTTGGGAATTCAATCAAATCTAAATATTTGAAGGAGAATATGTGGCGCATCCATTGTTTGCTTTGACCCTTATACTGCTCACTGCTGCTCGCTTCAGTTTCAGTTTACTCCACTGCAGCGTTGTTTGGAAGTTTCTGCCGTTAATATCTGAAATGAATAAATGACGTCTGACGATTTTCAGAATCTGGAATCATTTTTTTACTCTGTTGTCAGGCCTGTTTACCTTGTATGAGTATACCGCTTCATGCAGTTACCGTCCAGCTGTGCAGAGGTTTATGTCCCTCAGTATTTCTTTTTGCGTTCACACAACTACTTCCATCACTTTGAACGTTCGCAAATGTCTTCTAGGAGGGACCGCATGAAAGTGTGCGCTGTTCTCTGCCTTCAAGCTAATCTCTTTGCTAAGAGTCCAGCTGTGGATATCTATGCTGTAGGTTTGATTAATAGTTTAACACCGTCCTTGAGCAGCACGAGACAAACGCGTGTGTTGTCAGGCCGGACTCAAAACAGGACTCAATCGCAGAAGTGTCAAATGAGCTTATTTACTGACAACAAAAATCCCTCGACAGAGTGAGGCTATGAAAACGGCCTGAACTAGGGAAAACAAAAACTCTCCAAACGAGGAAAACTCTAAACTTCTCTATAAAGATTATCAAAATCAAAATCACTCACAAGGAGGAAAAACAACAGGCTGCAAAACATGAACTGAAGGCGCTGCAATGAGGCTGGAAAACACTATGCTATGCACTATGAAACAAAAGACTAGACTAAGAAGTTACAACAAAAAATCACACATACGAGGAAAAATAAACAAAAGAACACTTGAGCTATAACGCTGTGACTGTGGACAAGGAAACAAGGCAAAGGGACAAAGGGAGACGCAGACAATATATACACAGGGTGATGGGAACAGGTGGAAACAATCAGACCGGGGACACATGAGGAAGGACAAGTGACCTGAAACGAGAGGACAGGTAAATATCAAAATAAAACAGGAAGTGACGAGACAGGACAAAAACCCAGCTTGACCTCGCCGCGGTGTGACATGTTGCTTCAAACAGAAACATTCTCCTGCAGCTACTTTGTGATCCAGTGCGATGAACCGGAGTCACATCCAGGTAACTTCTACTTAGCTTTGTCTCGTTACCGACGGCTGTCGTGCAGTCACTGTAATCACATTCTGCTGGACAGAGAGCGGCAGCCATGGTGAGCTGAGCTTTGTTTGCTGCGTGTTTGTGAAAAGGAGACGATCACTGAGCTTCAAGGAAACACCAGCTGCCCGAACTGACGAGTCATCTTCACCCTGAACACCAAACATATTCAGGACGACATTAGGTGACATGGAGGCAGAAGGAAGTGAATGATCGTCTCAACCTATAACAGGAAAGTAAATAACAGCTGAACTCATGTCACATTGAATTATTTTCAGATACCCCCGTTCTCTGCTCATCTCTGCTCCTCTGAAAGCAGCTCACTGTCTGCGATCCAAAGGATAATTAGGCCTGGGAGCGTGGCGAGCACGGTGGATGTTTGGTCTCTGCTCGGGCTTTAAAGAGAACGCTGTTTCTGCATGCTGCTGCACCAGCGTATATATCCCTTAAACAGGCAGAGCTGTAGCTGCCCGTGCCTCTGATGTGCCATCCAACTTTAAAATACAGCTTTGCAAGCTCAGTCTTCTTCAAAGCTTCTTTTCTTTTCTTTTCTTTTTTTACCCCCTCCTTTGGCTTTTCTTTTTCTTTTTTTATTTTCTGGCCCCTTCTGCCAGCTCCAGCTCTGCTGCCTCGACATGATGAGTGGAACCGAGTGAAGAAGTCGGGTCTGAAAGGAGCTGCAGCTAATTCAAGAAACAAGCCACTATCTCATAAACTAAAAAGGAGTTACAGCAGCATGAAAAATACTGAGACGCCGCCATAAAGCGGGACATTGAGCCGCTGGTGTTCTGCGTGTTGATCACTGTTCTGTTTGGGATTCGCTGCAAGTAATCAGTGTGAAAAAACACACTCCTTTCACTCTCTGTGACTCCGGGGCCTAATGGCTTTTTTAGTAACGACTTTGTGTCTTTAACGGCACAAACATCATTAACCCAGGCCATTGTTATTCTAATCTCTCTCTGTCAGCGGCCTCGCAGGCAGAGCCCCGGTCTCGTCGAAACAGTTTCCTCATTGTGAGCCCCGAGCAGGGCTGGGGCGGGGCGGGATGGAGATGGAGGTGGTGAGGTGTCTCAGCCGCTGCCACCTGAGCAGGCGTGCAGAAAACTTTACATTTGGGGTGGTCCAACCTGACATCTCCAGAAACCACGTCCTCTTGGCTCTCATCTTTATGCGGTGGTGCTCATTCCCACCTCCCACCATTCCTTCCCCTCCTCTCTCTCACAGAAAAGACCCTCACACGACGAACAAAGTTTCACTGGCCCTGGTTTGTTGACTCGCCTGGCATGGCAGCGGTTCGCTTTAAACGCCGTTTGTTTGGCTTGTTTTGCAGCAGGGAGGAGGCGGTGACCGTTGTCCTCCTCCCCCTCCTCCAGACACAGGAAGAGTCTTTGCCATCTCCTCCACTACTCGAGCAGGTGCAAAGACAAGGCTCAATGACATCTTTGTACCAAATGGAAGAAGTTTGGGGGTCTGACAGCGCTCCTGGCCCAGGCCGTGCACCCCCTCTGCTGCCTTTGGGGGGGGAACGTGAGAAGTTAGCGGGGGAAACCGTATATCCTGAAGCGACACAGACACCAAAGGTGGCTGGTTTTTGGCTTCCACGGCTGCCTGTCACGCTTCTTTATCACAGGCTGCTCTGCTCTTTACTGGCTGTAGTAACTCATGTTGGTTCTAAGTTCTGCTCACAATGGAAACTCACAATAGCAAGTCCTGTTTCGTAACTTTACAGCAAAATGCATGAACTCTTCTGCAGACCGGGGATCTCCATGGTGAAGCATCTTCCTGTTAATCAGGGGAGACACGTCAGCCTTGGAGCAGGAGCAGTAATCTGCAACATTGTGTGTAAATTGTAAATTAAGAGAGCATATTAGTTTCTTATTAATCGGGTTCTGGCTCTGACTTGGAATCACAGGTGCTGCTGGGTAGTCAGATGCTGAAATGGCAAGAAAGTGATTTCCTGCGTTGGCAGGCAGCTTTTTTAGGACACTCTCCCAGATTTATGTCCACTGGGACGCGTTCCAGGTTTCTGTTTCCTCTTCTACCTACGCTGGTATCAGACGTGACAGTTATTCTCTCGTCCTCACAAGGATCCGAGTCTCTGTTGTCTGGACGTGTTTTTAAACACATCAGGTTTTTAGACCCCAAACCATTATGTGTTTTTTCACGCTGTGCTGTCACAACATAGAACGTGATGATAACAGCCACTTTAATGGAGATCGAGATTCAGCGTATACGTGGTTTGCTGGGTTGATTAGTGATAACGTTAGCTATCATTATCACCCATCAGTCTCAAGTGACAATGACTCAGGTCATCTCTGGAAATATCCATTTACATGGTTTGATAAACAGCAAAAGGTTTAATGAAACTATCACTGAATAATAAAATAATCAAAAACTAAACTGACAAACTCGGTCTTCCATTACCGCAAACACCTGCACTGTCGTCGAGTCAGCCCTGATTTGTATGTTGCAAAACTTTTGGATTAGATTCTCCAAAGAAAAAGATGCCACAGCTGTGAAAGTTCAAAGACAGAGATGGACCATCAGGATCTTACTTTAATTAAAAAAAGACTTTTAGAGGAAAGATTTCAGCTGTATGAAATTATGGGGATGGTTTATTTATGTGTCCCCTGCTCAGACAATGCATATGACTGAGAGCTGGTCTTGCTTTAATTAGATTCATCAAGGTAATTTTATTTATTATATGTAACAGGAAAGTACAGATGCTTAGACTAGACAGGAAGTTTTGAAACTCTGTGATTTGATTTCTTTGCATGCTTTTAAATCCATTTTGAAAAACCTGGATAATATCTAATCATGTCGCCTTGGTCGAGCTCCACTGGCTACCTGTCCACCACATTAAATTTAAATCTGTCCTCACACAGACAGATGTTTCCTCCTCCTGGCTCTGCCACCTGTCCTCTCAGGACAGTCCAAACTTTTCTGTCTGTTGTTCCTCGTTGGTGGAACGTCCTACCAGCTCCTACAGATCAGGGGCGTCCCTCTAGACCTTCACAGACCTCCTGAAGACCTCCAGCTCTGCAGAGAGGACCTCCTTTACAACACCAACAGCTGGACATGACACATCTGTCCTCCAACTGTCACAGTTATTGCACTAGCATGTCCTCATCTTGGCAAGGACCCCCTTTTAAAGAGATCTGAATGGAATTTCCTGGTTAAATAGTGGCTAAATAAAAATGCTGCGTCATGTCAGTGCATCTCTCTATCAGAGCCACCGTGTGACGTCGCTGCACATTTGTCATGCATGGTGATTATTTCTGAGCCTAATGATCAGCCATGATAAGCCATCTTCTCTGACTCCCAAAGTGTTTGAGAGTAGGAGACTTTATTATTTCTGGAGCCGGTCCCACGGCCCGAGGCTCTGCAGCCCACTCTGGATTTCATGGAGCTCCGAGGCGGTGACCTCAGGAACAATGTGGGGTGCTGTGCTGATTCTGGGGACCAGGCGAGCCCAACTGCCCCCACCTGCTAGCAGCTTTACTGGCCTGGCCATGGGCCCCGAGGCCTGTTTCTACACTGCAAGAAATACGATCAGCTTTTATTTTGGTGTTAATGATTTTCAAGTGATTTCTCGCTCATATTCAGTTACAAAGCTTCAACGTTCATTTGATTGATGGAGCAAAGAAGAATCTGGGGATTTCATCACTCACAGTGATTTACTGCAGGTACTGTCTGTACTGTCTGTACTTGTTGCCTCTTGAAACCTCTGAAAGTTACAAAATAAACTTTAGCTCCAGATAAAAAAAAAAAAGGATGCATACGTGGCTTCTGTGCAGACGTGTTCGACTTTTCTGAGAATTTAAATGTTTAAATGAATTCAAACTATTAAGAAAATTAAAGATGCACATTTATTTTTTGCAGGACTGGCCTGTCTGATGGGCATCCAGCTGGGAGAGGAGGAGCCTCATAAGAAGAATGTGTGTGTGTGTGTGTGTGTGTGTGTGTGTGTGTGTGTGTGTGTGGGGTTATGGTGATCCTTCACTCAGCTGTCAGTCCACACACACACACACACACACACACACACACACACACACACACACACACACACACACACACACACACACACACACACACACACACACACACACACACACACACACACACACAGTTTCGTGTGGATCTTCCCCACCTGCCTCGGCTGTGACGGGGGTCCACATGTGAACAGTGGTGGATTGTGATGCGGCACAATGTTGGCACAGACGCGGCGGCGGATAAACACCCTTTAAGCTCATAACTAGGCCGTAAGAAAAACATTACAGTGTTCACTGAGCTGCTGCTGTCTCCCTCTTCACCATCATGCCCTGTGATTTCACACTCAGTACTTCTCTGTCAGGAAAACGGGAATAATAATTACAGACAGTGTTTGTTTGGATTCTCAGACACTTTTCAAATCTGGAAAATATGAATAAAAATGTAAACCTCCTGCAAAGTACAGATGAAATGTTTTCTAAATATATATTTTTATTACATTACTTTATACATTTACATTTGATTGTATGTACAGTTACTGTCTTAAAGTGAGATGACTTCATGTTCAGCAGCTCGTCTTGTCTGGTCCACAGCTGTGTTGTGTGTTGACAGTTTGTGCATGTGCCAGGTGAACTGACTGAAACAATGGCAGCATCTTTCTTTTTCTTTTCGCCGTCAGTCGGACGTGTTTCCTTTGTCGTCATCTTTGAGCAAGGCGATCAGAGCGGCACCCAAAGCCACGATGCCCACACCTGCCAACGCTGCGCCTCCGATCAGAGCTGCATCTTTAACCTGCAGGAGACAAATGAGCGGCAAGATGAAGGTCGAGGCAGCGAGAAAGCTTTAACCATATAAAATGTGAACATATAACAAAGTTTATTAGGTTTGCATCCCACCATATTCATAGATAAAGCCATAAAGGAGAATAATGTCACTGCTTTACGTCCTTTAATTGTTGTGTATCCTCTGCCCTCAACGACTCAGATTATTAAGTTTGGTGTGAATTTCACTGATCCACTGACCCTCACTTTAAAGTCCTCAAACTCTTTCTAATACCACTGTAACTCTGTTCATCACAGAGGCTCTTAACTTCCAGCTCTGTGTGCAGTGTTTGCAATGTGAAGACATTTAATAAAATCATATCTTATCTTATCTATGGAAAGGGAGTGAATGGTTCTCACACCCAGACATGTTAGATGCTGCATTTCCTGCAATGTTGCATTCTCTATTGAGCTGTGTTGAAATATTGTTAAAACAAAGTGAAGGTGGCAGATGCAGCTCTTCAATTACCATCACATCTGCTTCTTATCAGCTGAAATAGACTGTACTACATCTGTGTTTTTATTATGTAACTGAGATTTCATATCAAACCCACCTGGCGTGACTCCGGCTTGCCGTACCGCAGCCTTGTGACAAAGTGCTCACAGTTGTTGGTAGCGAGGCAGTACGGCATCTCCCAGCCCACCAACGCACACGCCTCTCTCACGATGACGCGCCGTGCACGAGGCTCGTACTCGTCATCCAGAAGGTTGTTGACTCTGAAGCGGTGGGACCGGACCACGTCCCAGATCTTCTGACGCCTCACCTGCGCTGTGGGGCTGTCCACGAGCATCAGCAGGTTACTGAACATGTCTGAGTCAGCACCTGTGTGTGTTTTACAGACAGAAAAGAAGT
Source organism: Collichthys lucidus (assembly GCA_004119915.2). Taxonomy (NCBI): domain Eukaryota; kingdom Metazoa; phylum Chordata; class Actinopteri; family Sciaenidae; genus Collichthys; species Collichthys lucidus. The sequence goes on from CM014095.1 coordinate 31,485,668, forward strand.
TAGAAGAAAGTGACAAAGAAAAGAGGTGTAGACTGAGATCATCTCCAACAAGCTGCCCTGTGTTTGAGTAACTAACTAACAATGCAGTAGATGTTACACTTCACTAACTTGGAGGAATCAAATGGACGACTTCATCTCCACCGATGTAGACGGCCCAGTGCGTGTAGGTCCCACGGAAGATCTGGATCAGGTCCCCGGGTTTTGCACCGTCGGCAAACTAAAAGAGAAAAAGAATCAAATATAGATCAAATTTATTTTAATACATTTTACATGTTATCAATGTAAATGGTCAGTAAAGATACTGTCTGTCTGAGCACACAGCTGATGTGATACACTATGGGGTGCCGTTTGTAAAGCGTCTCGCTCTGAAAATAACAGCAACATTTTGTCACATTTAGCTAAAAACAATGTTTAAAAAACTGGTTTGAATTTTCGAGGGTCACTTTTTTGCACATTTAGAACAATATTTGTGAACTTAGAGATATTTTAAATATTTAAATCCAAATGTTAAATCTAAATGCTAAATCTAAATGCTAAATCTAAATCTAAATGTTAAATATAAATATCTAAATGTTAAATCTAAATCTAAATGCTAAATCTAAATCTAAATGTTAAATCTAAATCTAAATGTTAAATATAAATCTCTAAATGTTAAATATAAATCTAAATGTTGAAGCTAAATGTTAAATATAAATATAAATCTTGTCGGAGCATGCAAAGGAACACAGTTTACTGAGAAACTTTCTGCGGTTATGGAACAGAGGTACGTACCCAGATACAACCCAAACTAGTCAATACCAGCAATGTAGAGTTTTGTATGATGTATTATGTATAAGTATTTAATTTATTGTGTCACTCTGTCCCGTCTAATGCATGAAGAGTAATTATAAAGACACGTTTCAGTGCAGAATGACTTCAGTTATGTAGTTTAACACGTTGCTTTAAAGCAGCCAAAGTAAAGTCTGCGCTGTTCTTTGTTAAGCATTGTAATCCATGAATACTGAATACCAGTTCAAAAGAATATAATCTTGCATTAGCTTGAAGGGAAACAGCTTCAATTCTGCATGAACTCATCAGTGACAGCAGAGCTCAGCAGCAGGAGACTCACCAGCGTTGGAGCCATATCTTCAGTTCTTCGCTTATCGAATGAAAACAGGAGCGGCTCGCAGCCAGTTTATATCTGCTGGAAGCGAAACCTAACTGCCCGACGTTTGAGAAGCAAAAGTGTTGACGCAGGACGGCGGTTTATAGTCACAGAGGGGCAAAGTAAATAACAGATTAGATAAGCACACATTGTAAACCAGGATCTTAATTTGCATTGACCCGAGTGCAATGAAGAGCGAAGGCCAAGTTTCGTTTCTTGTGAGTAGACTGCAGGAAACTGAAACACTGAAACACTCTGTACAGAGTCTGTGAGTTTAATGACTACTGTAGTTTCTCCTTCACACTAGGATGGCAAACATGAGGCGAGTGGTATTCAATTAGTACATACAGTCTGCATACAGTCTGCATACAGTCTGCATACAGCCTGCGTACAGCCTGCGTACAGACTGCGTACAGTCTGCGTACAGTCTGCGTACAGTCTGCGTACAGTCTGCATACAGTCTGCGTACAGTCTGCGTACAGCCTGCATACAGTCTGCGTACAGTCTGCATACAGTCTGCATACAGTCTGCATACAGTCTGCAGTGCAGTTCACTGTTTGATGAAGATTTAAAATGTGCTAAAGTTCTTTGATTTAACTTTTACTGCCCAGAACAAGTAAAAACAAAGAGATGATTCATTTCATTATTATATTTGAAATGTATATACTCAGTGATGATGGTTTAATCATTTTATATTGCTGTTTACATATTTTTTGGAATTGTCCTAACCTTATACGGCGCCCCTGCCTCTGTGGACGAGAAGCTGCTGCTGTTGTCATGGTAGCTAACAAAGAAACAGATCTGCTCCACCCTGATGAAAATGAACAACGAGCACCAGATCATCACCTTCTAAGAAAGGATAAAGCAACATTAGCAAAGATACAGATGAATCGTTATTTTTCTTAGATTAGTATTTGCATTATTCCAGCAGCTATCCCAGATATTTGTCTCATGAGCTGTTGAGATCAAATCAAATATTAGACATTAACCTGGAGGCAGTGCAGTGCTTAATGTTGCAGGGTGTAAGTCATTTGCTTCATCACATGTCAGCGCTGTGTGTCTGTCAGGGTGTGTTTGGAGGTCCTCTCCCCCTAGTGGCCAAAATCTATCGAAGCAGCTTTAAAAAAATCACGTTTTTACAAACGTAGCGGTGGCAGGTGAATGTTGGGATCAGACAGGAAAAAATATATAACATAGCTTCTTTATTATTTGCAGGAACGCGTCCAAGCTGGGACACCTGGAAGTTACATTTCTCCCCAGTTCCCCATTAAATGCTTAAAACAGGAAGCGCTCAATCAGAGCAGCGCTGAGATCCCATCGGCCTTTCAGCTCTGCAGGATGTTTGGAGAAATTCCCCCCGCTCGGATCAATGCTGCTGTGCTTTTATTAAATACAGATGTAATACAGTGTGTCCTGCATCCCGGCCAAGATTTTTTTTTCCCTCTTTCCTCTGTATTTGCTCTCTGCACCGTTCTGCTCTCTTCTGCTTGTCTTCACCTCATTGACAGCGGACAGAAGCCAGAGGAGGATTTGACACCACACATTCATCTCAGTGCTGCCTGTTACCACAGCACCTGTTGAACTGCATGCCGTATACGCTGTCACCTGCCTGCTGCCTCCCAGCGCTTTATTTCTTTATGATAAAGTCGCTGCAATAATACAAAAGAAAGCGGTTAACGCCCTCGTTTCACTGAACTGCTCTGCATGAGTGATGCATTGCAAAGGTAAACCAAACACGAGAGATGTCCCAGCATGCAGTGTTTGACACTGATGATACAAACAGGCTGTTTTTTTTTTAGGTCCTGCATGTTGTCACTGACAGGTGAGATCACCACCTCACCTCACTCTTCATGGCTGAATCAACCATCAGCACTGTGACGCGTTCACTGTCATCATGTCAAGTCTGACTGTGCAAAACTACGAGGCTCTAAGCTGCAGGCAGAATCTGTATGACGGCGTCATGACGAGTTTTTCCTCTGCAGTTTTTAGTTCTCATTGTTTTCTATGTGCTGGTTCTTAAATGTTTGAATCCTGATGTGTTTATTTAGTTTAATTATTATTTCATGTTTGTTCTGTGAAGAACGTGCGATATCAAATATTCAAATTTAAGTTAAGAAGATACTGAGGTGTTTTATCGCCTTCCACTTTTGACCTTTGACCTTTCACACTGTGTGTGTGTGTGTGTTGGGTTTAATCAGAGCCCGAGGCAGAAAGCAGAGCTCTCATCTCTGAACACAGCCTCCTCACATCCCTCCTAATCTCGTCCTTGTGGGTGCAGACTGACGAGCAGCGATAAAACCCTCGTGAGCCTCGTCCCCCCTCTGCACCCCACTTACTGTAGGTTGCAGCAGGCAGGGCCGTGTCAGATGTTGGGCTTTGATATGTTAATGCTTTCCTCTGTTTCACGTCTTTCTCAAGTATTGACTGGGAGCTACGCAGGCCTGTTAACAATGGGAGAGGGAGGAGACATTGTTGACGCGCTCTGCTTAGTCAGTGATTTACACTCGATTCCTTCACAAGAAACCAGCTGAGAACCTGAGGCGGTGACGAGCAGCTGACAGAAGAGAGCTCACAGTACCTTTACTTCCTGCCTGTAAACACACACACACACACACACACACACACACACACACACACACACACACACACACACACACACACACACACACACACACACACACACACACACACTGCTTTCACAAAGTGGGTCAAATGTTAGACTTCGCTCAGCACTTCATGGCTGTTTCAACGTTAGGTTTCATTTCACTGGATAGCACCAGGTGTGTGTGTGTTGTGAAGTGCTGTTGTGTGTGTGTGTGTGTGCACTTCTGCACGTGTTTGTTGCATAGATCATGGTAGTGTGATGATTTATGTAACTCTGTTACTCCCCAAGCATTAGTTTGTATTTATGTATTTCTTTTTTATATCAATATTTAGTTTTTGATTTGTTCATAGTCTTGATCATGTTCTATTTATTTTTTTATTGTCCTTTACTTATGTTAATATCATATTACCATACTTTATTGATAATAAAGTATGCTCATTAGCTGCTCATTTATAGGCAGAGGTGGCGATTTGGGTTGAGGCTGACTCACAACTCTCCATTAATGATCCATAACGCCTTATCAAATATTAAGAAATAATTAACGTCACATATATTTTTCCAGCATTACGAAATCTTAACAAATCCTTATTACAAAGCAATCCAACCATTCTGAAAGCAGCATGTGAGGGAATATGCTGAAGTTTGTTATATGTTAATATTCAGATTAAACTCAGTGGTTCAGACTCAGCCTGGAGAACAAGCCCAGCTGAAGGCGCCTCCTGTACCCACATTCAAAGCACAGGCCGGGCCGTAAATCATGCCGGCTGGTTGGCAGAAGTCGTGGATCATCGTACAATGGTTAATTAAAGCCCGATCAATCCCTGTGCCACCGGTTCTTTCTTTACACTGCGTCTACAGAAAGCAAGTCCCACGGTACCTTCAGCCCAGCAAGTGATGAGGAGGAGGAGGAGGAGGAGGAGGAGGAGGCCTGTGATGTTTGCTCAGGGCTAGAAAAGAGGCTGCCACTCATATTTGTACAGAGGACAAAGACATGCAGGCGCTCTGGCACCATATGAAAGATGTGTTTTCACAGCGCGTACAGCAAATACAACTGTTCACTTTTTCTTTTTTTTTTTGCTCTTTTCCAAAAGCCATCGCCAAATTTCATGAAAATGAGTTTTGTGCCAGTTGCCATGGTGACGGGTCAGCGCAGTGGGCAGAGGATTGGAGTCGGGGGGGGGCGGTCGGGAGCAGAGTTCACCTCTGAGTTCCTTATTACCGGAGCGGTGACTTACTGCGCATAATTACAGTGAACGGCAGTTTGGAGAACAAAAGGTAGAAGTGGAGGTGGAAAAAAAAAAATGAGCAGAATTTTTCAAACGGTGAGAATAAATGAGCCGCAGTTCGTCCACTTCAGGCCAACTCAAACCTAATGGGATTCTCATCCTCTGCGAGAAGTGCACAGTGTCCCTGCATGACCCGATCCTGTCTCCGTCTGGTATGAACACTGCATTCATAATCCAACTGTCAACAAGAGGGTTTGCACAAACACATAACTTCAAAAGTTCAAGTTAGGGACTATATATCGTCATAAAATTAGAGATAAAACCTCCATAAAACACAAAGTCCACATGACGTCTGCCGTCTAGAACAAAAACCAGATTTTTCCCAAATGTTTGATCAGATGGGACAAACATGCAGCAGCAGTGGCAGCGAGCGCAGCACACATGGTGCAAAGTGAGACTTCACCATCTGTAACAACAACAGCTTCTTATCTGTGCAGAGACAGACAGACACTGACTGTAGAGTTGTCATCTCTGAATCCTGACATGCCAGCGAGTTCTCTGCAGCTCTGGCCAGTGAAGCTCAGCAGAGCAGCTCTCAGCGTGCGATGACGGCTGATGTGAAAAGAGTTCTCGGTCCCCTGTGAAGACTTCCTGCTCTGGGCCAATCAACCAAGACAACTTATAACACAGTGTTCCCAACGAGCCCAGGAACTGATCTGACCCTGAAAGCAACTCTGACCTCCCTCTGCACACTGTGGCCTCAGTCACTCAGGACTTTCTTTGGATTCTGCTTCATGTGCATAACTGGACATTTCACGTGTCATTCATAACGTGCATGCCAAATTTGTGCATGTGCAGATTAGTCATAGAATCGAGTCATATCGAGGAGATATCTCCAAACTCCACACATTCACTTTCACATGTTTTCTTTGTGTAATAATGCTGAGTCACTCTAAGAAGAAAAAACAAATCATTTGGTCCAGAATGGATGGAACAGTCCTGTAAGTCTTCTTCTTTATTTCAGAGTTATGTAAATACATAAATATGTGAGTGTGTGTAATAGTCTCTTTCCTGCCGTGTTTTATGTTGTTAAGGTGATGAAGTTCTGTTATGGACCCAGTAATCATGCACGTCATGACACATCAGCATCTGTTAAATAACTCCAGTACATCCAGAACTCTGCTCACGCACACCTGTCACACCAACCCCGTCCTCCAGAACCTTCACCGGCTTCCAGTCCCACAGCGGCTACAGTTTGAAATCCCTCCACCACCAGACCCCGTCCTACCTCACAGACCTGCTCCACAGTCTCCATCCTGACTCCACCAAGCACTGAACCTGAGCCTGCTCCATAGCTGCCCCCTCACTGACCGACCCACCTTCAGATCCCTGAGTTTACACAGGAGTTCATCACAGCTGCTCTGTTCTGTCTGCTTGTTGTTGGTTATATATTTATGCATGTCTCTATGATGACTGTATGAGTGCGTCCGTGCTGGAAAAGAGACGTGAAGGAAACAAACTCTCTGGAGTTCAGTAAAGTGTCAGAACCAGCAGGCGGGAGGTGGATGATGATTCACAGAGAGGAGAAGCTGCCGTCTGCTCGCCCTCTGTGGTCTCTGCTGAGAGCTCATCCATGTGACGCTGGATATTTTCACCAGCAGGCAACATTTGAAAAGGTGCCCGGCTGCTGGTGACTCATTCAGAACATACTGCTTTTACACGTCTGTCGGGCTGGAAATGATTCCCATGTGAACAGGAGTAATAATCCTCGACAGCTTTGTATAAATAAAAAGTCCAGTTTGCTACCAGTGATTCAACTTGCAGCCAGTTCATGAAAGCTATCCCATCTGAGATCTTAACACGCAGCGTCTGGGAGCTCTCTCCCTGGAAAAACCCCTCTGAGGCAGTAACCGTCTCGGGTTTGGAATAAAGACAAAGAGAACTTAGCATGAGAAGTGATCGCAACCAAGAGTAACAAGCAAAGAAAACAGGAAAAGAGCGTCACCGTGCAACAGAAGCATGGAGACGAGGTTTATCTACATCCTCTCAATGAATCAGATAAAGATGAGAAATTAAAAACCGACACTCTCGATTCCTTTTCAACACGTCAAGGGCAGATCGCTGTGAGAAACAATACAACGTTTCTTTTCTTCTGCCGCAGCCGATGAAATATCAAGAGTCTGGCACGCTGCTTCGGTTCTCAGGCTCCATCATCAGTGTTTGTCTCACTTTTAACAATAATTTAATGGTGATGTGTTTTTATAGAGATAATATCTTCCATCACACATCATCACAGACATAGATCTTATTTATCTTTCACACTGTCTCTCCCAGAGTGAGATCAAGTGGAAGTAAAGCACCCGATGTTCCTGGAAAGTATTTGCAGATGAAATCATCTCAGCAGCTCGAAGGTGACACAGACACAGACGTAAAATTAATAACTGCAAAATCATTTTTTCCTCTAACTCTAAAAAACCCAATATGATGAAAGTATAAGCCTGATAAAACAATGTTAATTTATGTGGTTCTTAGTGAAGCATTCAAATGATAAGAGGCTTTCTACGATACTCACTGTATTTAAAACTATTAGAGGATCAGGATATTATAAGATAATCACATATAAGACATCAGTGACACAGACGATTTGCCTCAGAGCATCAACACAACCTGCCAGACTCCAACAGAAATATTCAGCATCAGATTCAACAAGTTTAAGTAGATAAACATCATTCAGTTAAATGGAAATCTGCATCTGGTCTGATGCTCCTGATTCCCGGTTCGAACCTCGGCCGGCTCCATTCTTTTTAAGCTCCATTTGACAGAGAGAGCTGAAGAGTGACAGGAAATGTGGAGTGACATGCAGCAAAGGGCCGCAGGTCGAATTCGAACCCTGGGTCGCTGCAGCAAAGACTGAACCTTTGCACATGGGGCGGATGCTCTACTGACCGGCTCCTTTCTGTTTGGAGTTTGCACGTCCTCCCTGAGTCTGCAGGAGTCCAAAGACACCTCAACAGGTTACACATTGACTGTGTAATGCTTGGATGTGCAATGCTGATTTATTGACTCTGATTTTATTTTTTTCTTTCTGTACAGAGTCTTTCACCCTCTGCTTTGTCATTGGCAGGTCATGCTGTTCAGGTCATGTGACCTCCTACCTGCTCACATTGAGCAGCTGTCTGTAATTATCTATTTAACTGTGAATTGAGCTGTCTGACAAACATTTCACTCTTGTCCTGATGAAGGCCAGTTTGGCTGAAACGCGTAGACACGCTTTTAATAGATTAGCCATGTATCAATAAAGGCATTTTAAGTAATTTTACCCTCACGAGTGCCTTAGTTTTCTGTTTGCAATATTTTATGGATCTTCCTGACTGAAGAGCACCTGATGGATACACTTTTTGCAATACCCAAGCAGCACTTCACTTACTGCGTTCCGACCTCAACAGGTTATTTGGTGACTCTGAATTGTCCGTCAGTGTCAGTGTGAGTGTGGATGCCTGTTTGTTTCTATGTGTCAGATGAACAGGCATCCTGTACAGGGTGTACCTCGCTTCTCGCCCAATGCCAGCTGGGATCAGCAGATCTGAAAAATAGATGAATATTCCCCTCAGAACTGTCAGTGATCTGTATTGTGCAGAAGATATGAAACTTCTTTCGTCTGGTGTTAAACTTTGAGACTTTACTGGCCCGCATAGAAACTGTTCCCATGTCTGTGCCGGCCTCTGCACAGATGAGGTAAGAGCATGGGATGGATGTTGGTTCAGTTTATCTACTGTAATTCACTTGTACAAATGACCTGATGATGGGCCAGCACAGAGCGCCATTGTTCAGCAGACCTGTTTTCTGACACAGCAGCTCTGTGTGGAAGCGTTTGACAGGACGAGCCCTCAGACCTTTGTCTTTGAATCAGCTGACTTTGGCTGAGCGCTGCCGGACCGACGCGTCCTGATGTTGTTTGCACAGGGCCTGGCCCTGGATGATCGATTACCCCTTATCTCCGCTGGCGAATCAGAGCCTTAATTGAGCATGGTTTGGTTACAGATCCCTTTCTCTGGCCATGAAAGGCTTGGCCAGTGCTTCGCGCCCCCCCCCCCTCGCGATGAATGGTTGCATTCTGGGCCAGACCATGCTGTGGGCGGGCCTTTGTTTCTCTGACTGATGGCTTTGGGTTGTTGAACAGCTTCCAGGAGATCGTTACTGACTTGATCTGACAGTGCTGGTGACTGGCAAAGCCCGTTTGGATCCGCTGCCAACGCAGACAGCTGCAGAGAGCGGGGGGCATCGCTCGAGCGCGCTGACTCCCGCTTGTGTGACTCAGGTCGCCCCAAAGCAGCAACTTCAGTTTCATTGCCCAAATGATTTCATGCTGCAGATGTGTCCCTGAGCAAGGCATCTCAGGCCTCATCACTGGTGCTCAAGTTGCTTCACAGTGGCAGCTCGAACATCTTGATGTGGCAAAAAGCCAAACTGATTTACAGCCTGTTGGATCCACCGTTTACCAACCGACACAGTGCATGGAGAACACTGGGCTGTCATAGAAAAGGATTCAGTTAATTATTTATTTGACATTTGACAGACACATTACGTTGATAAAATGTAACCATGGCAGCGACATATTGTATGGATGCTGTAGAATTTAATTTTGGCAACGTGTGTGTTCAATCCTTCACTGAGTTGGGGAAGTGAGAATCAAGTCAACATCAGTGTTGCCAACTTAGCAACTTTGTTGCCATGTTCAGCCCTTCACGTCCAGACTGTGAATGCGCGAAGCTGCCGCTGGCTGATCCCTGAACAAAGTTCATTTTGTAGTTCTAAACATTTTTAGTGTTACGACTATAACGAAGTTATTTCTCTCTCCTACAGCGTCCTTTACAAATACATGCGCGTTATGCAAATTAGGTGATGATGTCATCTGATGACTGTTAGGACAGCCAATACCTGCTTTCCTTACGGAGGAGTTGGCATCACTGGCTGACACTTAGTTAAAATACAATGAAACAATTGTTTTTTGTTTCACTGATTTTCACAGAGAAAATAACTGAATTTGTAAATTTAATTAAAGTATCTGATTAGCACGGTTTACAATTATCAAAACTCTACTGCAACAATTTGTATATATATGTATATATTTTAAAATAATAATCCAAAAAATGCAGCAGTGACATTTCAAAGCTTTTGAGATTGAGGCTGGCGAGCGGAGGAGTGTAAACCAGCAGGACAAGAATCCGTCACAGATTCCTGGGAGTGAATAACTGAATGAATAAATGAATTGTTGCCAAAAGAGCGAAGGGAATAGTAAACGCTCTTTGAATGAATAAAGGATAAAAGTCCATGATATGTCTCCTCATGCAGGGCAGAGAGCGGATGAGCGAGCTGCCGCTGCACTTTTTAATTAGCTTCTGTTTTTTTATTTGTTTTTGGTTATCTGGTCTAACACGGAAAAAGCACAGAGCTGAAATCTGAATATGCAACTATTTCAATTAAACGTGCTGCTGAAAGTAGCTTCACTGACATTTCCTGTGTATGTTGTACATGCTGAATAAAGCATTCAAATTAAGATGATTCAAAGTGACTTTGGGATGCAGGAGCAGAGACCAGGATCTCCTCTCGTCTCTTGAAGTAAAGACAGACCAAAGCCAGCTCGGTCCTGCAGCAGTGAACTCGCCTGAACTCTCCACATCACAGGAACTGATTCTTTTAATGCCTCTTTGCCGAGCAGGCGCTTTCCTGAAAGAAAATCCCCGGACGGCAAACATTCAACACGTTTCTCCATTTGTACAGCTGGATGTTTAATGAGGCGGTCCGGGTTAAGATTCAGGTTAAGTGCCGAATGTATTACAGCAGCGGGAGCTCTCTGGAGACCTGAACCAATGACCTTTCGCTCATTAGCTGCTTTCTCCTCCTGCTAATGGGTACAGTACAGTAGACGGGCTTGAGATGCTGCTGCAGCTTCGTATCTCAGACTGTGATACGTCTTGTTTTTCTCTCTGCATGTTTTGCCGTCTGTAGAGCTCTGGGACAAACCTGAGTGAAGAAAACATTTGATTTGCCTTTTAATCAAACACCTGTTGTGAGTAAGAGGAGAATAAAACGCAGCTCCCGGCACAGAGCGGCAGAGCTCTCAGGTTTGCTCTTTCAGGTGGCTGTGACAGAAAGCAGACGCACCAGCATCCCTGCTGCGGCACCATGGGAAAAAAACAAAACCTTTTGATATTTAAACCACGTCTATTTCACGGCAATGTCACTTTCACTGTCTCTCACCTGCAGAATGAGTCACAGTCACAGCACTCACCTAAAAATAAACTTGTCCTAAAGCCGAATCCTGCAAGAACTGATTTTTTTTGGCCACTTGGGGGCAGCAGAAATAAACATTTCTATCATCATCTTTTTTAAATTTATATGTGAACTTTTTAGTCTTCATTTAATGTACACATCCAGGTGTGAAACATTTGCAGGAAAACTTGGTTCAGGTTTGGGTCCAGTCTCTGGCTTAAAGGACGGATGGTTAGAAGTTCGAGGTACTGAGCAGTGAAGTCGCTGATTGCAACCCTGTTGTCTCACCCTCTCCTTTAGCAGGCATAGGCTCCAGCTCCACGTGACACTGATGAAAACGTCACAGATAATGGATGGATAGACTTAAATGTCATTTTAACGCCATGCCAGTATGGGGTGCCGTTTGTAAAGCGTCTCGCTCTGAAAATAACAGCAACATTTTGTCACATTTAGCTAAAAACAATGTTTAAAAAACTGGTTTGAATTTTTGAGAGTAACTTTTTTGCACATTTAGAACAATATTTGTGAACTAAATCCAAATGTTAAATGTAAAATCTAAATGCTAAATCTAAATCTAAATGTTATATATAAATCTAAATGTTGAAGCTAAATGTTAAATATATATCTAAATGTTAAATATAAATCTAAAGGTTGAAGCTAAATGTTTCGGGTGAAACTAAATATTTGTGTTTGTTCATCTAGGTAGTTATTATCATGATAATCCAAGTCCAAGAGATAAAATGGTTTTATTCGTTATTTGCCACTAAACACGCTCTGACCTTCTCAAGCTTTTATTTTGGCACTTCTGGTTACAGTCATTTGAATTTGCATTTTAGCTAAATATTTAGTTTCACTCGAAACATTTAGCTTCAACATTTAGATTTATATTTAACATTTAGATTTATATTTAACATTTAGCTTCAACATTTAGATTTATATTTAACATTTAGCTTCAACATTTAGATTTATATTTAACATTTATATTTATCATTTAGATTTATATTTAACATTTAGCTTCAACATTTAGATTTATATTTATATTTAACATTTAGCTTCAACACTTAGATTTATATTTATATTTCACATTTAGCTTCAACACTTAGAGATTTACATTTAACATTTGGATTTAAATATTTAAAATATCTCTAAGTTCACAAATATTGTTCTAAATGTGCAAAAAAGTTTCAAAAATTCAAACCAGTTTTTTAAACATTGTTTTTATCTAAATGTGACAAAATGTTGCTGTTACTTTCAGAGCGAGACGCTTTACAAACGGCACCCCATATGCCAGAGCGGAACATAATTTCGATCATAATCATGTGTCAGAAATTTTTTTTTTGTTCCCTGCTCCCGACTGGAATCCACCTTGGAATTGGATGATTGAACAAAAAAAGGAAATGTTAATTTTCATGTTCTTCGCTCTGAGTTTTGGTGAACTGAACTGTATATACTGATTGTTTGTGAAGACACAAATCTAACTGCTGTATACAAACGAGGCGACTGTCTGTGTTTTAATTTCAGACCGAACATGGATCCTGGAGACCAGTGCAGGATCATCCTCGCCCCCTCCACTGTTCCCACTGCTGCACCTGTCTCTCTAAAATCACAGCACACAGGACCTCCTCATCTCAGGATCGGTAATTCAGCGTGACCACGTGCAGAACAGTTGTGCGTGTTAGTGTAAACATTTCGTTTGGCCGGCGGCCACGCCATCCGACCATCCAACAGCTGAGGCTGAACAGAAGCTGAGCCGAGGCCGATCCCAGAGGGGAGATCTGCTCAGAAAGAAGCTCCTATCCGAGCCTGACGGAGAATCAATCACGCTTCCATGTGTTTGTGTATTAGATTTTCTCATGCACGGGGAAAATCACTCATTTACTCGTCGCATGTATCTGTTGACATTGTGATTATTTTGCAGCCTTTTCTTATTAATGCTGTTGTCAGGAACCAACTGTTGCTCCACTGTCAGAATTCATGATGCACAGATAAGTTTAGTTCATTCATTTTAGTTTAACTATGACGAGGTGAGTTCTACACATCCTCTGAAAAATGTTTTCATGTCTTTTGTGCATCTATGGAATCCTAATAACGCAGATCTTCTTCTTTCTTTAGATTCTTGGGATGTGGAGTTTGAAAGATGTGGGTCAGGCAGGAGGGTCTAAACCCAGAGTTGGGAAATGTGGGATCAGTTTCAGCTGTTTAAATCAAATACGATGGTTCAGTTGTTTGACTTTCACCTCTTGTTATCGAAATTGTATTTTATTCTTGATCTCGAAAACCGATTTAGAAAAGTGTTGCAGGCCTTTCCGTGCTTGTCACACATTATTTATTTACTGTAAAGCGCAGAGAGCACACTTTCTTCTTTGTCGACTCTCGTGACTATATATCTCAGCAGATTTAAACTGTGTGGTACAACAGGCAGGTTTAAACAAAGCATCACAATTATTTACAGCTACTATCCGACCCCGAGCGGGAGAACGTACTGTTCTGTTCATCCTGTACACTCGCTTTGTCCAAGTCGCACAGGGAAAGAAATCAAAATTAAAAGCGTGTCCTCCTCCCACCCCCTGCACTGCACTGTGTAGATACTAAAGATTTAATAGGTGACATGGGGAATGGAGGGTAAAGCGGGGGCAGGGAGTGGGGGGTGTCTGTGTGGCAGCGGTGGCCATACATCTCCTCCTCTGCGTCAGTCCAAACAAAGCTCCCTGGGTACAGACCGTCTCCAGGAATAGCCCGATTCTGGCATCGCTCAAGGCCTTATAAAGCCAGGTACAGAGTCCGGATGCCAGGGATTGAGCTGTCTCTGGGCTCGGACAGCGGAGGGGAGCTGAGATACTGCAGGGATTGTTCAGTCTTTACAGCCAAGCCGTGCGTCTCTCCCTCTACCCTCCAACACTCTGACAGGAAGCTCTGTGATGGATCAGGACTCATCCGAGACTTCGTACATCACAGTGCAGCTTCTCTGTGAGGAGCCTTCATGATACAGGACAGATCATCAGCGTGTTTCTATAGAGAGACAATACAAGTGACGTGTATACAATTTAGAGTTATGTTATATATGTTATGTGTAAATAAGGCTACAAAGTTTGACTGTAACGTCCTCATGCATGTCAAACTATTAAAGTTACAAAGAAAAAACGTTAGTATGGACAAATATTTCTACAATATAATACGTTATTTTCCATAATTTGTGATTTTCGTTGTGCAGACTTGGACACAGTTAACACTATAAAGTCTCGGAGTTTCTCATCATACAGTTCAGACAGAGGGTAGTACTGTAGTATCAGGGTTTGCAGCAGGCTACAGTAACCGTATTTATTATTTCTGTTCACGGACCAAAGACTCTTTAATCACGGCTAACAGTAACAGTAACCTTTCCTCCCAGAGGAAACTTTGTTATCTCTGTGAGAACGTTCGCTCTCATTTCCTGACTTCAGTCCACAACAGCCCTCCTCACCTGGGCCGGAACACGAGGCTGGCCGACACAAGGTCAGAGAGACCTGGGCGGTATGATGGTGAGAAAGCAGAAGTGACCTTTAATAACATGGAAACCCGCTCAACAGGTCCTGTATCTCCACCTCTGAATCACCTTCTGAAGGTCCAACATGGCAGCTGAGTGTTCTGCAGCTGAGGCTGATTGGCTGATGAGGCACAGGTGTTGAGGTGATCAGGCAGGTGAGAGGAAAACCAGGAGGAGGCCACGCCCAGCGACACATGCACACCGAGGCCCCGTTTACACGTACACAGGTATTTTAAAAAAACTGAGACATTTCCCTTCGTTTGTATCTTTTACTCTCTGAAAACGAATCTTTCTAAAAACTCTGGCTGGAGTGGAGATTCTGGAAAATGCAGGTAACTTGAGATAAACAGAGTTTTAGGCAGCCAACGAACCTCGCACCATGTTTGTTGTCCAGAAAGGAACAGGAAGGGACTTTTTATTCGTTGTTGTCGAAATGAGAATCCTGATTGGCTTGATGAGCGTTCACCTTCCTACACCAGAGGCTTGGCGTAGTTATGATGGTGCTCGATCGCGTATTTATGCGGGTTGATGTAAACAAAAACTTTTTGAGATGTGCACGATGTTATTTTGTAAAACTGATGGAGGGAAATGTTCGTTTCGATGTGTAAACGAAGCCACAAACTTGTGAAACACTTGTTATCATCGCACACTGTGTGAGCGTGAGCTGCTGAGGTTTCTGTGTGAGCACTGTGAATATGAGACCAGAGAGCAAAAGGCCACGAGCAGCGATTCATCTGTGTCCGACACTCTAATTACTGCAGTCTCAGACAGAAACAGGGTATACGGACGCTGTTTAAATGGCCTTTTAATAGCACACAGGGTACTTAGTGATTCCTAATCATTCGTGGCGGCAGCAGGCGTAATTCAGTCCCTTAATCTGATCTCATTAGCGGGTCTCCGTCTGTAGCCGTGATTTATATTGATTGTCAAGACTTGCAGCTGAAATGCTGGAAGTTAATTAAGCGATAAACGAGGAAACAAATGAGAGAGTTTTAATGTTGGTGGTGTTGCAGGGGGAACTCCTGCCGGCCGCGAGGACGCAGAGTCAGAGAGTCACAGTGTGGCCTGCAGGACGCTCATCTGAAGCTTTACATGCTCGTTACATGACTGATATGCAGTTACATAATTACTTATGTAACATGCTGAACATGGAGTATCAAATCTGTACAAGTCATTATGTTTATTTTTTATTGGTCGAATTACAAAAAAAGAATTAAAGAACTCCACAGGTGTGACAACATGATTGCTTTTTATTTTTTCTTAAATTGAGATTTCAACCTGGAAAATTCGACTTCTGTCCAAAATTGCCTCGTACCTGATATTTGATATTTTCAGTTTAACCATAAGAATCGAACATTCAGTGGATCATAGAATATTCATACGAGGCTGATGTGGAGTCGTGAGATTCGCCTTGTAGGATTTGACATTTGGTGACAGGAGTGAATGGGATGAAGGAGAGAAAATGGGAAGGAGACGGCGCCATTAGAGAGAAATGGATGCTGAGATGATGGAGAGTGTGTGTGTGTGTGTGTGTGTGTGTGTGTGTGTGTGTGTGTGTGTGTGTGTGTGTGTGTGTGTGTGTGTGTGTGTGTGTGTGTGTGTGTGTTTTGGCTCCTCTTATTATTCAAACTCCTCATGTGAAGGTGAAACGTCTGAATTTTTAATCTTGTTTCGTGAATTATGTTGTGAACATAATTGTTTTTGTTGCAAATTAAAAGAAAAGGAATTATTATTATTATTATTATTATTATTATTATTTTATTTTTTATTCATATCTATTAACTCACAAGTGCATAAACTGGAAATCGGGGTCAGTCTAGCTGAAAACTGTCAGGGCCAAAATTTGTCTCAGTGCAACATCGACACAATAAATCTGTTTGAAGCTTCAGCTGCTTCAAAACCAAAGTTTTAAGTTTTGACTTTCCAAATTGAAATTTATGCCAATTTAATTATTTTCTTGTGCTATATTAAAATACTGAATATGGTAATAATTATGGGAACAACTACTTAAGGAAGGTATGGCAACAGACCAGTCACGTTGGATTATTTATTTTTTTAAATCGAGCTAAGAATTCTTTGTGATTTTTGTTTTATTAGTAATTGCTATAAGCAGTATATGATTCTGATTTACTATGAGCAGTAACAAAACATAACTCTCTACTTGTGCACTTTGCTTTATGGGTGAAGTCATGTTCTTGTTGCTTAGTTTAAGTAAATGAGTGATAAATGATCAAGACATTTGCAGCTGTGTCATAGTTTATAGTAATGCCTTGCAGAAATACTATAATTATGAAAAATTACACAAACAGTATATTCACATGTAAGTATAAACTTGTATCTGCAGCTCTGGACGGCATGAAGATGATTGTAAATTCATTTTTTTATCTCCTGAAGCAGACACAGGACGTCCGTTCTGACACTGTGACTTTGCGAACATGAAACAGGCTGTGAAACACATTTCTGGTGATCAGTGGAACTTTTTCAATTAATTTCTCTCTGTTTAACCAGAAACTCTGCATTAGTCATCAGGTTGTGAAGTGGTGTTGATACCACAGCCGATGAGAAAAGCCTCAGCAGAAGGACAATCAGGACTAATGCATGTGCCCGGGGGAAAATAATTGAATTTTTATCTATTTTACACTATAATGAATCCTTAGACATTAGCACGGACCGAGCTCTGAGGACTCTGCAGCTCAGATAATTACTTAGCAGGAGCCGAATCTACGGGCCAGAGAGAGGAGAGAAAGCTTCATTATACTGAGGGGCTAAAGGGGACGCATCCGTTACACACACACACACACACACACACACACACACACACACACACACACACACAAAACCCAACAAAGTCTTTTATCATCAGTTTGTCAGTTTGTGTTTGTGAGATTATTTATGTCTCATGTTGTGTGTGTGTGTGTGTGTGTGTGTGTGTGTGTGTGTGTGTGTGTGTGTGTGTGTGTGTGTGTGTGTGTGTGTGTGTGTTAATACATGTGCTTTGTGGGAAGTCAGTGAGGGATCGTCTCCATGTTCAGTTTCACTAACCTAAACAAACAAACTCCATCTTTACTCTCTTTCCTGATGCCTAAACCTGACCAGACACTGAAGCGTGGACCCAGACTTCGATGTCTCAGTCCTGCACGCGGTCACCACAGCGTGATCATGAAAACAGAATTTCTAGGCGACAGGATTAGGAGCTTGCAAATGAATCTGCAGTTCGTGAGCGTGACATTGCCGCCGTTTGGCAATATGCATGTTGACAGTAATCACAAATTGCTTTTGTGAACAGGAGCCCTGGTTGGTTGGTTTGGGCCGCGGTTTCCAAGCTCGGACCCCAATCTGTTTTCTGAACATGATGAAACCAGGAAACATTCATTTTTCAGACTTTCCATAAAATATTAGTTTTTTTCTTGGGAGTTATTGTTTCATTATACTAACAGATTTCATATTGAGGCGGCACAAGCATTGAATATGAAACATGGATGTCGTATTCGTGGCGTCACCTTCAGGTTTTGAACCTCCGAGTGGCTCCAACCGTCACTGCATCTGCCTCCACTGGCTCCCGTTAACACAACAATGTGCAAAGGAGTGGAGCTGAATGTGCATGAAAGTGTACATGCTGCATGTATGAGCCGGGGTGGAGCCCATTGTTTGCATTAAGTGTCTAGTAGCTGGGTGTTTTTTTCTCAGAGTGGGGGGGGCATTGCTGCTCAGTCGACCATTGCTTATGAAATCATCACGTAAATCTCCACATACGCAACTGTTGTCAATGGACTCGTCGGCCTCTCCCCCTGCCCCGCCCCCCGCCCTCTGTTCCTAAAGAAAGGGCCTTGTCCGCTCCCCTTCCCTCCTCGGGGGGAATCCGGAGGGGGATTAAGACGAAGGTCCCAAAACGGGACAGCCAAAGACCGGCGTCCTCATGAAGAGTCTATTTCACACATGAGTGTGCCTCCATCTCATGCTGCTGGCTACTCTTTGAATGGGCAGAAGGAGAAAATGGTGGAGGGCGGTGTGGAGGGGGGGGTCCAATTGATCTCTTTAAGCTGTGGGGGCTTACTTAACTCGTCCAGGAGCCGGCGCTCTGTTGAAGGTATCGCTAAGGCCCCACTTTGCATGAGAAAACCAGGATTAATCCAAATATTTATCCGTGCTGAGAGAGATGTTTTCCCAGTCTTTACATCTCCGAAAGAATTCTGCACATTTTTTCCTTTCAGCCTCCGAGATTAAAACATTCTGTCCGGCCTCGAGTCTCATTTGCATTGTTGTTGAATATAGGGAATCCTGTGCATCGGGTGAAAATTGGCATGAATATTTCACACGGAAAGATTCATCGTGTGGTGCTGGCAGCGTGGAGGAGGCTCAGTGTGTGTGTGTGTGTGTGTGTGTGTGTGTGTGTGTGTGTGTGTGTGTGTGTGTGTGTGTGTGTGTGTGTGTGTGTGTGTGTGTGTGTCTTGGCTGCCAGTCTACCTGCAGACAACAACAGCACCACTTGTGAGACGTGTCTGATGTCACGAGCTGTCACCACGGTTACAGCCGGTAACGACGTCATTTGACAATTCTCTCAGAGGACGTGGATGAAACTCCCCGGGACGCTGCGAGGTGTCCATGGCAACCGCAAGCAAGCCGAGCGTACAGTAATTCAATTGATACCTCAGACTCTGCATGCGTCCAGCCTGCCCATTCAAACCAGCTCATCTCTGTCTCTGTCTCTCCCAGTCTGACACTCTCAAACACTCTTTGTACCTACACACTGCAGAAATCTGCATCCAGTCATTTTATGAATTATTAATTCTATATTGTTCTTTTAACTGAAAGACCAAAACAAACAATGAGTGCATCATCCTAACGAGTCATAGACCTCCGTCATAAACTATTAAAAACACAGTTTGGGTGTCTGACTCAGTCTTGAAGCTTTGAATAATCACCAGCACATCCACTGTTCATTAATTTGTGACTGAGAAAAGTTCCCAGGAGAAACTTTTGAGTTTGTGCCCAGCTGTTTGATGAGACATTGAGACACTGTTTTTAAAGTTTCTGTGTTAATTAAATCAGAGTTTGTTTTGATAATATATTTAATATGGACTAAGACATCAACCTTAAACAGCACTAATCTCTTTTTGCCTTAATATTAGAAATAGTTTTACATAAAATTCTGGCAAAGCAAGTTTCAGAAATATGAACAGAATCGATCTCATCGCTGCCTCCCAGCTAAAATATAGTTTGGAGGTTGATGCTTTGCCTGCAGGGGAAGTTGCATGCAGCACCAAGTCAACCTGCATGCAGCTTTAATGGCATGCAGCCCGTATTACATCTTCTCCTTTTCAATACGTTTCATAGGATTTCAACCGTTTGCATTATTTTCCAGAATCATCTTATTTTTCCAGTGTGCACGTTTCCGTCCTTGAACGTTCTGAAAACAAGATGATTGGACTCAGGTTGAAACTTTGTTTGTGATGAAGCTTCTCTTTTGTCTCTATCTTTCCACCTCCCTTCCTTCCTGCATCACCTCCCTGTCTGAAGTCTGTCCTTGGGCACAGCTCTGTGTGTAAACTGTTCGCCCGGCTCCGGCAGTATCTCAAGCTCGGCCATAAATCCAGCTTTCAGACAAACAGGCTAGCGTTGGGTCAACTCAGTAGCATAGTTTTCTTTTCTTTTTTTCCTTTGTCTTGGAGCTCTTTAGTGAGCGGCATGCACCACCGCTTAGCCTGCGCCGCTGGGTTTTCGCTGGGCCTGATGGTGGGGGGTGAGGGTATCAGGGAGGCCAGGTTTCAGGGTCCCAGAGAGAGAGAGAGAGGAGGGACTCTGCTAGTGGGCCCTCACACAACTCAGGACTCCGCCAGGGGAGTCAAACAGAGCTATTGAGGCAGGAGAATAGACAGACTGGGCCAGGAGGAGGACCGAGTCCAGCCCACGCAGCGTGAGACACGGTATCATGGGAAAGATAAGCAAAGGGGAGCCATGAACGGATCCGCCTCTCGCAAACATGCTGCACTCTCAGAGACAAAGTGGACTTCTTCACTCTCCTGCAAACATCCAGCGAAACAATGAAAGATACTGTGTCAAAACGAGATCAGATGTTCACGTTAATCAGCCGCTGGCAGAGAAACAAACCAGGTTTGATTTCCCTCCTGGATGTTTGGTTTAAAGATCTGAAGGCTTCGTTTCCACGACAGGCGTTAATGTGACCGTGAGCGCCTCAGGAACACGTGACCGTGACCTGCAGAACCTCCTAAACGTGTCCTCTGGTTTCTGAGGTGGTTTCTGTTTAGATCACATTAGACCCAGAAAAAAAAAATCAGGGAACAAACAAGGAGTGAGTTTCTTCCTGTTCCTGGCAAAGTGGAGAAATCTTGTGGAAAACATTTCAAGCTTCATGTTGGAGAAAGTCACTGCTTTAAAATAAACATTTACCCCGAAATATGTCGGAATAACCAAACTTTAAAAAAAAAAAAGAACAAACTGGTGACCTCAGCATTTCTCAAATCCTGACCACAGCCCCGACGCTGGGATGGATATAAAATAAGTTTAATTCCCACATATAGAATCATGAACCTTTGGGTCAGCGGTAGGAAACTACACACACACACACACACACACACACACACACACACACACACACACACACACACACACACACACACACACACACACACACACACACACACACACACTTAGTTGAGCATCACCACTGCACCAATGTTGACGGTCGATAACACACAGATCGTTTTCTCTGGCGTTACGTTTCTTCCTCTGCATGCTCAGGAAGCCGTTACACTTCAGACACCTCAGGGCACAGACCTAACAGACCGACCCGCTTCCACCAGTAGAGGGCACTTGAGTCACACCTCCTCTGTGCCAACACACACACACACACCGAACAACACACACATACACACACTTCAAATCACCACACCCAAACCACAGGCACATAAAGCAGAGAGGCTGCAAGAGCTGTTACAGTTATAGTGTGTATTTTTGAAGCTATAGGGACGAGGCAGCGTGTCTGTAAAATGTTTTTAGGAAGGTTCAGATATATAAAGTCATTTTGTCCCCATGCTTTCATATCACAGGCCAAATCCTGCTCCTGTGTCACAACTCTAAACTCTGCTGTATATATAATATAGATCCTGACTGAATTCATTAAAATGAATAATTTAAACAAAGGTAGATTCTTGCTTTTTCTTTAAATATTCCACATAGCCGACGCTGAATTACATGAAAAATGTATATTCCATTCACTGCCAACAACCTCTGCCCTGCAGCAAATAAAGTTTATATGAAAAGACAATAATTATAAAGCAGGAAAGAAAAAAAGGATGGAAAAATGGTCATTAAAAATAAATGATAGTAATGTAAATATTATGTTTAAGTTACCATGAAGGCGGAGCCGTATGGCTGGAGGATCCTCTGTGGCACATCTGGTGAGCTTATTTTAGAAAAACCAACATTATACAGCTGGACATGAACATTTAGAGTTAAAAATATATGAATGTGAATAAAATATAGCTTAGACAAATGAGGTTATATAGGTTTCATTCTGAAAATGTCAGATTTAACAGCAGACGAGTTCAGTGCTGAAACTGTTGTTTATGTAAGAGTTGCACAAAATATGTTGCCTGTGTCATATTTTAGTGTTTAGAGTCTCTCGGGTCACAAAATGTAAATTTACAGTCAAAACATCTGCCTGAAAAATCTAATTCTACCTGAAACACCAGTTTAATAACACAGCAAAGCAGACACTGAATGTAATGCAGTGAATGAAGATGAAGCTTCATGCTGTATGGAGTCCGCGGGCAGTGACGTCTCACTCAGGTCTTTTGGTGGGAACGTCTTCATCTGGAGCAGAAAGCTGATCACAGCAGGCTCGTTCACTCCGGCCTCAATGGGACAAGCACGACAATGGACGTGATCAATGAACGCAGGGCCAACAAAGAACAGATAAGGACTTTCTTAAGGATCAACAAACGCCTGAATAAGCTGAGATCAGTATTCACCGAAGCCTTTCTGCAGTCATCACATCGTGGCTCTTCACACTGAGCCCTGTTGTCTGCTGGATCAACAACAGATGTGACTCCGGTTCTCATCAGTGTGAACGGACGGAGTTCATCACTTCCAATGTGGGATACATGGAAATATAAATCAGTTGCCAAGGTCCAAACTGGAAACTGAATGCATTTTGTATTTAAATCGAATCACTGCCGTGACAATAAGTAGCAAGTCTGGCACCACGTCAGCTTGGCAGGATGAGACTCGACACCGGAGACACCGGCCAAATATCTGTCTGAACTGTTGTTCAGGGAGAGATGATTCAATTAAGTCAAATCGAAAAGTGCAAATCGTAATCAAAAGGAAACGAGTGCAAGAAAATGGCCGTGAAAGCTTTTTGTAGTCGTCACTCTGACAGCAGATCAGTTCATCCACATCAGCTCAGACAGCAAAGCTAGCTGTGTCGATGTCTGAAGATTCAGATATCGCATCAGGCTGAATGATATTGTTCATGTTAAAGATATTAACATAACTAAGACATAATTACACACATGTTAAACACTGCAGCTTTATTCTCCTGTACTTCAAGACCGTCTCCCATTTGTTTCTCCAGGAAACTCCAGTAATTTGCATAGATGTCAAACTTTACTATGAATATTCATCATGCAAGAATTTCAAAGTTTTGTGCAACCAGCAGCCGGATTCACAAGAGGGTGTAGCACCAGATAAATCTGCATACACGAGCACTGAGTATTCATTCATATTAAACACGTCCTGTATTTTAAAAGGTACAGTATCTGTTTAACATGTAACATGTTAACCTAACGACACCCAGGTTTAATCTTTATTAGCTCGTTAGTGTCCTCATTGTTGTCGTATGAGAGAACCTAAATCATTTTATTAATAAAAATCCCAGTTTTATGATGAAAATATCTGCAGATTGTTGCTTTAAAAGGGTTTTTTAAAATCACATGTAAGTTTTATTTGACCCAGATCTACTTAAACAAACTTTTCCACTCAGAGGCGAATTTAAGATTGATGGCCGAACTCTCAGCTAGACCTCGACCAGCAGACATCAGGCCTGTGAGAAGCTCTGTGTGATTTTCTTATGGTAGAATACATGAATTATTCCTTCTCAGATTGAACTGTAGCTTTAAGCATAAGAATTATACACTGAAAAGCATCCAACTAGTAGATTATCTTCATTAACCTGGTTCTGATTTCAAATGTGTGCCATCTCGTTACATCATATTAACCAGCTTCGATGGATGAACAGCACTACTGGTGAATTTTGAGGTGACTGTCCCTTTAATACAGAAATGAAAAAACATTTACTATTAGAAAAATAATTAAGAGAAACTTCATGAAGGACAAAGAAGGGAATATTTTTCCAGGTTTGGTTAAAGACACAAAAACAAAATTTAAGAAAACAACCAAGAGCTACAAAGTTCGAGCTCTCGTGATTTCACAGGCGACTTCACGTATAAACTAAATGTAGCGTTAAATAAGTTTATGGAGTGGAGACACTTCACTCTCCTGTCTCTCTCAATTATACAATCAAATAAATCAAAGCAGCTCTTTCTTTGGCCTGACGTTGTTGTCTCTGATAACAAGCCGTGTTGTTGTACCAGTCAGCCTTGCCCTCGCCGCTCGGCTACAATCCTTCACTTGTCAGCAGACACGTAGGAAAACACAAGTGGAGCCTTGCGTAAGTGCTCTATCGGGCCAACTGTATCCAAACAGCTCAGCTCTAATCTGCAGAGCATGTTCCATCAATCAGGCTGTCAGGCCGTGATAGTGAGCGAGAGTGTCAGACAAACACGAGAGGCTGAAGACGAACAAAGTGCTTCTGACCTACTTCCAGTCGAGACGCATTTATCGCTGAAGTGATTTTAACAAACTCTTTACAACGTGATGAAAGACACAAACACAGATTCAAACAAACGCGCCGTGAAAGACACAAGGCCAAACTGTGTCTCAGTGTGTGTGTGTGTGTGTGTGCGTCTTTCCAACTCAAGTGTTTTTCTTTGTAACCCGGGAGCCATTTCTGCCGTTCACCATGAAATATGGCTTCTTCATCAACGAGCGCTATTAGATCATAGCTGCATGTAATGATGTCCAACCTGTTGTGTTAAGAGAGATGTGTGGGAACTCCGTCCAATCCATCATCTGAGGGAAGTGATGCTTTCAGAGAAGAATCTGGGAGATACAGCGGCTGCACTGAGCTGCATCGTGTGACATGATGTAGAGGAAGAGGGAGCTCGCTGCCAAACGTCTGGTGGTCTGGACAACTACAGCTGCTGTTAGCTGATGTTAGCTCAGAGGCTTGAAGAGGTTTTCAGGCCTGGGGCATGGAGGATCGCTGACAGGGAACCAAAGCTGGATAAGTAACCGGACTCAGCAGCTTATATGGACATAATGGTAAGGTGAGAAGACCAAAGGAGAGAGTTGCCGAGCTGAAGAGTAAATGTGGGACTGACTTTTAGTGGTTGGTGAAATAAAAGGCTGAAAGACAGACGCCGAGCTGGGCTGACTCGTACAACAATACAGCTTCACCGTGTCGACTCACTGCACACACACAGGCCCAGAATGTCATTAGTGCTACGCCCATTATAAACTAATGTGTCGCAGCCATAATCTTAACAACCAGAGCACAGACGCCACAAACACACCGACACAAACAGCCGAAGCTCCGTCACCACACAGCTTCAGTCAGAGTCAGAGTGCCGAGTTAACTAGCGGTCCACCTGCAGTGGTACAGCTCGGCTCAGGCAGCACAAAAGATACTAAAAAAGATTCATTCATTCATTCTGCACAAACTTACAGAACTGCGTCATTTTACCACACACCCAGAAGTGGAACTTTACGAAATCAACAAATCCTCGGCTGAGGTGGGGATGTCGGCATGTCAAGAAGAACGATGGATGAAGCATGAAAGTGTTAAAATGATTCTGTTTTCATTGTTTACAGACTGTTCCGTTAATTCTTCCGTTTGCTTCCTCCACGTTTCACTGTCAGAGTTTCCCTCATGTTTTCACTGTCAGCCTCGATTTGTCATGGTCAAAAAAAAGTTAAAGAAGGCTTCAAGAGAAGGAGCCGTGTTTATGATTTATGACATTTCTAAGTGGTTTTAAATATAAATATACATGTGGGTAAAGTCGCAAAGAGTGTTCCACAAGTTCCTCCAAAAGAAAAAAAGGGGATAATAAGTTTGTGTTTTTTAGTCCAAGAATGAAAAAGAATCATTTCAGATTCATTGATAAAGTATAAAGTGTCCTTTTATATATTCCTGATGTCCTCATAGAAACATTGTTTACATGCTTAGTCAGTTTGAATATTGCAGATCATGCACACACACACACACACACACACACACACACACACACACACACACACACACACACACACACACTCTAATTTAATCAAGTCAGATGAAACTCCTCCAGCTGATCTTTGTCAAATCCCATGAAAGGGATTCATTCATTCAAAAGGATTGATCCCCTTTATGTTGTGATCCAGCAGTTGTGTGAATGGACTTTGCTGATCACTGTGCTGTGATCCTCAGTGGTGGTGGGGGGGGGGCTTTGGGGGTCACTGGTGAAAGGACAGTTGTCTCATTGTGTTTGTAACTGTTGGACAGCCAAAGCTCTGCAGACTGAGAGGTTGCAGATGCAGCATGTTGAGGAACGTCCCCGTGTCATCCCTGGATTAACCCCCACATACAAATCAGAGGTTATCTGCTGAGAGTAAAGGACGGGGATGATGATAGCAGACACACACACACACACACACACACACACACACACACACACACACAGCATCCATCACTGTCAGCTCAGGCGTGTGACGTCACTGATAGCTCCGACTGATCTGAACCCTGCAGAGGTTCAAACACTGAACTGCTTTTTCAAAACAGTACAGCCCATATGTGGACTACAGTGAAGTGTATACACACACACACACACACACACACACACACACACACACACACACACACACACACACACACACACACACACACTTTTCATATGCATTTTTTTTATGCTTTTCTTCATCATGTGACACACCTGGAAGAAAGTTTGCCACTCAGTGCTCATGGTGGACTTTGTATAACTTTTTAAAGTGGAAACCCAATCAACAATCTGATTTATAAAGCCAGAAATGACAAATGTATCTCAAAGGGATGATGCCGGCATGTCGATCATGGACTGGATCATTGAACACACCAGGAACGTTTCTGAAAGAAGCCTCGAAGCTTCCAATTAGTTTCTAAGTTGTTGACTCTGGCTTGGAGACAGAAAATCCACATTTGAGCACTGAAGTGGAGCCTGAGACCGGAGTAAGAGGCGAGCACTAACTAGAGAGACGTCTCATTCAAGAAGAACACAGCCAAAGCTTTTTTTATTTAACCCAGAACAATCATTTTCAGGATTTCCACCAGGCTGAGGTGTCGATTAGCTCAGTTGTGAGAGAATCCACCCCATGTACGAAGTCTGAGCAGCGGCACAGGGTTCGAATCCGACCTGCGGCGCTTTGCTGCATCAGTCTCCAGCTGTCTAACCCCTGGAAGTGTCCGTGCATTGCAGTGACTTCATCAAGCTCCAACATATATCACAGTCTCAGCGTCACAGCAGGGTGCGGGTGGCAGCGATGCAGAGTTATAGAATTGATCTCAGTTTTCAACATTGCTGCGGCCATGTTGCATCAACATCTATTTACATTAAGTTTGCTGAAACCTTTGATGCTCTGTGAGTCACCACCTCTGCTGCCATAAATAAACCGACCAGTCCACATATAGAGCAGGGAATAAATATGAAGAGATTCAGCTGCTGGCTCTGTAACACAATATGCAATCCCTTAAAAAGAAATCAGTCAGGAGACGTAACCGATATTACTGTGAGAGTTTGTTTTCCTGAGATGAAAAAGAGGCGGAAGAACTGAACCTATATGCAATTTATTAACAGGATGGGAACACTGGCTCCTTATCTGCAGTGCCAATGCAATCCTCTATAAAACACTGCACAGCTGATGAAGAAGAAGCATCACCGTCTGTTCCAGCGAGCTCAGTCAGGTACAGGAAGCCAAACCAGGCCGTCGGTCTGTGTGTGTGCACAAAGCTTGATACCATTTGTTACGGACGTTTTCATGCCAGAAAACATAAAGACAAAAGTTGCCACTGAAACAATAATAATTGTAATTAATTTAAAACAAATGAAATAATTCCCAACAAAACAAAAAAGGTTGGAGGTTCAAAAGCAACAAAAGAGAGAGAGAGAGCGAACACTGAGCCAGCCAGCGGCCGTCGCACCCAGAGTCCACCCCAAACTGAACCTGCAACAACCCACTAAACCAAACTGAAGAGAAAAGAAGACCGAAAACAGGACGAGCAGGGAACCTCCGAACCAAAACTAAGAACAAAACCAAACGGCTCCTGGCATGGGGGAACCAGAGATCAACCTCCTCACCTGCAGGGAGCGACGAGAGAGAGAGAGAGACAGAGACACCTCCTTAAGTCAGCTCACGCTGACGAGACAATGAGTCTCACCTGAGAGACACTTTAAAGGCCATGACACTCGGTGCTTGGTTCATGAGGCGGACCTGTTCATTCAGATGTTTTTGTTTCAGCTCTTTAAAGGTCCAGCATGATGCTGATCCGGCAGAGAGACACACCTCGCCTCACCCCACACTCTTCCAATCTAGTGGGAGAAAGCTGAACTATGTGGAGCTTGTGTTCGGTTTGTATGTTACTCTGTAGAAGAGACTCCTTCTGTAGATACGAGGTTCATCATTAAGGTGATTATACACTAATGGAAACATACTAATAATGAGTGTGTATCCCATACTGAGCCACATGCTGGACCTTTAAAAAGAATCTATATTCAGACTTTTATGAGAAAGTCATGCAAATTATTATTACTGCCTGTGTTTCTGCAGATATGAAGCTCTCCCTAAAGTTAGACTGTTCTTCTGCATGCTTGTAGTTTATTTCTCTTTCCATCCTAGTTGCGCTCCTGTCATGCGTCACATCTGTCCTACAGCAACACAGCTGCACTATTAATAAAGCATATCTTCTTCTTCTTCAGTCTGTCTATCATAAATCTACTGAAGTGGAGGCGCTTCTAACTTAAACGTTAATAGAACGACTCAGGTGCATCATGCTGGACGGGTGTAATGCCTCATTGTCAGGTAATACACCACAACCAGCCTTTGTGTCAGACTCTGACACCAACTTGGAAATCTCTTTAATTCTTGTAGTTTGAGTGCAAGCCCCCCCCCACTGATTACGATTCTCCGCCGCCGTGTTCCCCTGACAGCAAACCAATTATGTATTTTTTCTAAACCCTTTACAGCAAACCCATCTCTCGCTTCCGTCTCTGAAGTGCATTAAGCCGCAGAATGTGCCATGGCTGCAGAGACGCAGAGGGTAATCAAAATAAGCCTCCACATGCCGATGCTGACCCCGAGCTCTATTAATAGAAACACCTAGATCCTGAGTGATTCCGTCGATTGTTGGCGGGGAAATTAAGGTCGAATGCTCGTTTTCCAGAATCCCCCAAAGTCTCCCGCCACCCCGTCCTTCCAGAGAGAATACAACGAATTAGAGCTTGTTTTCATCCCTGCTTGCTTTCTTTAATTCAGAAACCAATTACTTCAGATTTTCCACCTCAGGAGAGAGACTGTGAGCTGCAAAGATGGGGAAAAAAATGGGATGAGCGACAGACGGAGAGGCGAGAAGAAGCACAAAGACAATCCTTCTTGGACTAAGTTTCATACGGAGACGCCAGTGAGGAAAAAAATATCTGAGCGCTTCTGTTCCCTCGCTGCGTGCACTCTGCAGTCAGATGACAAAATTGCATGATGAAATATCTCTCATGCTGCAATAAGTTTATCCAAAATAAACTCATCCCTGATTGAACATGGCATACTCATTGTGTCTCCATTAAAAATGCATATGTTATCTAACAGCGCAGGGTGAGCCGCTGTTGTTCGTACGCCACTTGAGAATCATTTTACCAGTGCTGGGATGATTTCAGTAGAATGGGACTGCGTACAGACACATGGCAGCAGCAGCAGCAGCTGCAGCTGCAGTGTTTTTATGATTCTATATCTGCAGAATGGGCAAAAAAAAGGATGTTACATTATGTATAACGGCAGGAGCAGATAGACATCTAACATTACGCTGAGATGAAAAATCCTCTCAGGCCCTCCCCCGCTCCTCTCTGACCCTGTGATCTACAGTAGGAAACCCCAAACTCCAATCTTCCGTCTCATCTCTTCTCTCTCCTCATCCATCCCCCTCTCTCCCTCCCTGCCTCCTCCCCACAGCTGGAAATGAGCAGCGAGACGTTTCACCGAGGCAGCTACTGCTGCTGCTGCTGCTTTGGTTCAAATTTACCTAAGAGCCCTTGACGAGGAAATTACACATGTACAAGGAAAGTGGAGTTCACTGAAGCAACTGGAGAGCTCTGTTTGACACGGGGAGGCATATTGGATTCATACCTGGGGTTTACAACGAGGAGCTGAACTCTTTGATTTACAACTCTGGATTATTGTGAAACCCTGCATCGGCCCTTTGTATAGATATATTCTGCATTGTGTGTCTGTGTGTGTGTCTCTCTGATTATTCTATAGTTGTAACAATTAAAGTAATTCTTTACATTTTTATGAAAACATTATGTGGTTTTGATGGTCAGCAACAGACCTGGAAAATAAACTAAAACCTGAACAAGTTTTTAAGCCTTTTTTAAAATATTACACAAAGTCTTTGAAACTCTTTTTTAAATCAATATGCAGCGATGTCAAAACATGTTGCAGTCTAACTCTAAATAAAACTAAATTACATGATGAATCATCAGGAACTTTTGAAGCACTGGAGGATCTTCTGCATGAACTGTTGAGGTCCAACAAAATATTTATTTTTATGAGGAATGCTGAGCAGAACCAGTGTTGTGCTTGAACCGGAGCAGAACTACAGCTGTTTCTCTTCCAACCTGCACAATATCACTATGATTTATAAACTGATTTAAAAACAATGACACGTCACATAAATGCACAAACAAAACTCTTTGTCCTGCAGCCGTGAGGAACCCGTGTCCAGTTGATGGCAGAAGAAACAGCAGATCAATGAGACGTAAAGTAGTTTCTCTAAATGCCAAAGCTGACTGCAGTTAACTACTACCTAATGAAGTTCTCTGGAGAGGTGGCAGATAATACAGTAGATATTTTCAGAGGTACACTGCGTGTTGTGTCTCACTCTTCCTGTTGCTGAGCTGAGCAGCTGTGGAGGAGGCCCTTCAGTGCCAGCCAGATATTAGGACTCATTCCCAGAAATTGAGACCTAATGTACAGCTGGCAGTGAGGCGGTGTCTCCAGATAATTGGATATTGTTCTATTGTCTGTGATTGTGGGAGGGAAATGGAGAGAAGCAGTGTAGCAATTTCACAGACGCAGCCTGTCCCTCAACTAACACACTCCATCGAGGAACGCCGTGTCAGCGTGGGAAATTAAAGAAAGTTTCCTGTCGCCTGTCAGCTGTGGACAAAGCCCCCAGGAGCAAGGTACAAATTCTCCTCCACATGTTCACAACAGATCAATTATAAACAAATTATAAATACTATATTATATATGTTTTAACTATAACTGGAACTTTAGATGAGACTTATTTTCAGCTTCCCACATGCCAATGCTGCAAAAGAGATGATGGTTACCCAAAGCACAACACTGCACAGATTCATTTTTAGGGTGCAGTACCACTGTCAGAAATACAGACAGCTGAATGTGGGTAAAAAATTGCCTACAGCTCCTAAATAAAAAGCGTCTGCTTACAGTGTGAACGTGCAAAGGTTGTGGTCCCAGAAAATAGTTCCTGGACAAAGAAAGAAGCAGAATACTCAGGGTCAAAACTTAATCCGATTAATCAGAGACTCAAGTGGACAGAACACATTGATTTATTGTCCAGCGCGGCGTCTTTGTGCGGCTGCAACTGATAAAAGGACATTCCAGAAATCTCTATCCAGACCTTTTGCAAGCCTCCAAGGTGAAGGGAGGTTTATGTTGCTTCAGTAAATCAGGACTATGACCAAAGATAGGAGGGTGCAAGGTCAGTGATCCCGTGGCCCTGGATCTTTTGGCATTCCTAAAGCCTGATGCTCTTTGCTGCATTCAGAGAGATCCTGGACTCCGTAAAGCCTGGTGTTCAAGGTAAACCCCTCTGCAGAAGAAGTGGATAAAAGAGCATATTTTAAAGTCAGCTAAGCAGGGTAAAGTGGGCCACGCCATTAGAGAGTGAAGATGTTTTATGAGCCGCTGAGAAGTCAGAGAGTATATTAAAACTTGCGTGTTTATGGATTCTGTGACCATCGCTGCAATTTTGGTGGATTGTCCAATTGAGATTTATAGCGTAGCTAAAACATAATGTGCTCATGATGTAACCGAGATCTCAATGAAAATAGGCTTTTCTGCGATTTAAAAGGAAATGTCTGATATAATATTTCATCTGCCAACAGTGAGTTAAAGTGGGTCGGGTCATTTGGGAGCAAGAATCTTTCAGAGGCATCTGGAGGACGAGCCAGGAGAGTTTATTATGAATCTCGTCTATATGAATTTAAAATGTAGCTTTAACAAGATCTTTTCTTTTCTATTATCACAATAATCCAAGTCCAAGAGTCCATTTCCCCGGATAAGATGGTTTTATTCGTTATTTGCCACTAAACACGCTCTGACCTCCTCAAGCTTTTATTTTGGCACTTCTGGTTACCAGCATTTGAATTTGCATTTTAGCTAAATATTTAGTTTCACCCAAAACATTTAGCTTCAACATTTATATTTATATTTAACATTTAGATTTATATTTAACATTTATATTTAACATTTAGATTTATATTTAACATTTAGATTTCTATTTAACATTTAGATTTATATTTAACATTTAGATTTAGATTTATATTTAACATTTAGATTTAGATTTATATTTAACATTTAGATTTAGATTTAACATTTAGCTCCAACATTTAGATTTAGATTTATATTTAACATTTAGATTTAGGTTTATATTTAACATTTAGATTTAGGTTTATATTTAACATTTAGATTTATATTTAACATTTAGATTTATATTTAACATTTAGCTCCAACATTTAGATTTACATTTAACATTTAGATTTACATTTAACATTTAGATTTAGGTTTATATTTAACATTTAGATTTAGCATTTAACATTTGGATTTAAATATTTAAAATATCTCTAAGTTCACAAGTATTGTTCCAAATGTGCAAAAAAGTTTCAAAAATTCAAACCAGTTTTTAGCTAAATGTGACAAAATGTTGCTGTTACTTTCAGAGCGAGACGCTTTACAAACAGCACCCCATAGCCTCTCAGTGGGAAAAGTACAGTATGGTTTTTATATGGACGCAAATATTTCCACATCGGCATCACGAGTCCTGGAAGTAATGAAATATGAAAGCAGATCGTCTGATCTTGAATCCGCCTCCACACCCTGCAACACTCGTGCGCTGTGTGGGACAAACAATCCATGACAAGATGCATTTCACCACGATGACTTAAATTACAGCTGTGTCTGCAGTCCTCACGCAGGACGTGTTTTTCTGTGGAAACGCAGACATGAAGTAACAGCTCACTAGAGTACAGAGTGGGTCTCGTGTCACACCATTCTCGAATTGCAATAATTAAAGAAAGAGCGCACTGTAATTAAGTTAAATGAAACATTCCTTCTTGTTACTTGGCAAAAATACAATGACAACTTCCCTCTGATGATGTGGACTGTATTTTTCATCAGAATGTTGTGTTGGCCGTCTGAGCGACAACTCCAGGAAGGCTGAAGCCGCAGACCCACAAACAATGCTGAGACGATGAATAAATGAAATAGCTCTGAAACCACGAGCAGCGCAGAGGTCCATTTGGGTGAAGTTATCTCTGTAGTCCAAAGCCCGGGGACGTTAATTGAAGCAATATAAATGTGTTGGACAACCACAAACTGACCTGGAATGCGATGTAATTGTAGTTTACAGTTGGGACTTGATGCAGCAAGCAATAATGTGCGAGTTAGAAGGATTCTTGGCAGACTGAGGGCAGAGTTCCACTTTCAGCGAAACAAGACAGCTGTAATTGTCTCCCAATAACTCGAAACTATTTCCAAATGTAATATTTTTGCATAGATGATGGGTATTATAAAATTCAGCAAACATTTCTGGTGGGACAGATGTCACAAGGATGAATGGAGCAATGGTGCCCATCTTGTTAAATGTTAAAAGATTCAGAAAACAGTTTTTCGTGCTTAAATACAAAACATGAAAAACACCAAACAACTTCAAATCCATATCGATATGAACCAGTTCCATCTTAATTTGTGCTATTACACATGTCATCTATATGAAAAGACGAAGGTTTATAGTGTATGAATAATAATTCGTACAGCTAATAGTTTGTGCTGAAGCCAGCACACGAGGAAATCTCAAACTCTTGGGAACACGAATGTTCTCTGTCCATCTGCTCCCTGAAGTTTGAAGGATCGGTACAGTTTATGTATCTTGTGTAGAATTGTTTGTAAGACTGATGTTGGCTCCAACTTAAAGGTCAGAGGTTAACAAACACTGTAAGCTTCCTCTGACCAGTGCAGCATCTTTGTCTGGATCCAGGTGTTGAATGAACACGTCCCTCTCTCGGGGCCAGAAATGAAAGTTGAGCTTGCCAGAAATCAATTACTGTCACATTTTTTTTTCCAAATGACAGATTCTGTAACTGAACCTCGATGCACCAGCGTCTCCTCTGTCTTATTTCAAAACCACCAGTCAGAATTCTGGACATGCAAGTTGCTACCGTACATCCTTTCTTCTTCGAGACAAAAAGTCTAAAAATAGACAGGACCAGGAGGATCCGGGATGCCTTTGATGGGCCGATGCTGCGGCCAGCGCTGCAGAAGGAAACAACTAATCCTCATAACTGATGTCCAGAGTGAAGAGGAAGATTGTCTTGGACCATCATCAAAGCAGAGTCCTCTAACCCCAAACGTCTGTAAGCAGGAGAGACAGAGGGGAAAGCAGGATATATAGAGAAGGAGAGAGAGAGAGGATCCAGCCATGTGCCCGCCATATGTTTCACACTGTGAGTGAGGACTCTGATTTCCTCTGTGATGCTTCAAACAGGCCCGTCTCTCCCCATCACTCCTCCACTATCAACCCCTCTTCACAAGTCTGAGCCTCGCAGACTCAAAGAGACTCTGAGTGTGTGTGTGTGTGTGTGTGTGTGTGTGTGTGTGTGTGTGTGTGTGTGTGTGTGTGTGTGTGTGTGTGCGTGCGTCAGGGTGAAGTGACGACCAAGATGACGCGAGACAGTTAGAGAAAAGACCGAGTGTCACCTTTACATAGACGCTGCTTCATTTGATGCAAACCCAAACATGAACATGAAGGTTTAAGTTTGTGTGTGTGTGAATTTAAAGCAACTTATTGAGAAGAGCCAGAAAATTTATGTTGAAGGTTCGTGCAGAGCAGCAGGTCAAGCAAGAGTCTGAGAGAACGAGACGCTGAGCAAAAGACTCAGAGGCTTTGTTCACTGCAGGCACGTCAGATTATTTGTAGGTGATCAGATCAGATTTGTGTGTCCGGACATCTTCAGCCTATCTGCTTCAGTTATTACATAACTGCACAGACTGCTCATCATACCAGCATCTCTCTCTCCTTCCATGGCTCTGCATGTGGGATATGTGGGATTAGGACGATCCATGTTGACCAGCGTTCCTGTGCCGTGTGATCCCTGGATGTCAATTTACAGGATTAAAGTGCCTGCAGGTGATTTATTAGCAGAGATGATAAAACACAAGGCAGATGCTGCACAAGAGCTGAAAGAGTGAGACATGCAGAAATATGGCTGACAGTCTTGACCACATCATATTATATTATGTCATATTATTGCTTTTATTAGGTCATGATTCATTTACTAGACGAAGTGATTCATTAAAAATATGCCAAAATAAAGTTCTGTTTCAAAAAAACTCAAGCATAAAATGTGTTTGATTCTTTGGACCTTTTAAAAACCTAAAAGTGAGTTTTAATATCGCTTATCCACAAGTACGACTTTTCATAGATACGGGCGTTCCACCTGATGAAATACCATTTTAGCAGAGCTGTTATTATTAATATGTAACATTTAGATAAAGACAATATGTGACGCTTTGGCTGTTTGTTTAAAATTTCTGTTTTTGTCTATGTGTTTTATTTAAGTGCACATTACAGGACCTGGTTTTATAGATGAGTGCGTTTTCCTGTAAACGTGTAATGAGCCTCAGGGTTCCTGGTCACAACATGTGGAAAGGTGGCTCAGCCTGTGGCTGAAGCTGTAACCCGCAAATTCCTGTTGTGCTTAATGAGCCACACCGTTTATTCCAAACAAACCAGAAACGACAATGGTGGAGTGAAAACTTTAACTTTGCTTACTCACGCTGAGTCATTCAGTCTCAGAGACTCAACAGATTCTTAATTCTGTGTTAATTCAAAGTGAATAATATTGTTTCTTCCTCTTTTCTATCATCAACAACAATTTTCTTCTATATTTATATTATATTATATTATATATTTAAGTGTTTGCATGGATTTCATTTGAGATGAGATATTCACCACATTAAAAATGTGAAATAAATTATTGCAGGCGTATAAATAAAACTCACTGACAGATACTGCATCGAATTAAACTTGCATGAGAAATGTCATTATTTTATTATTTTTACTCAGATATTCACCCCCCCTCCTCTAATATCAGCCTCTTCACATGCTCTGCATTATGATATAATTTCAGTGAAACACGATGAGACGTGAGGCTTGAATGGAACCGAACGAGGCCGAGACGCTTCAAATTAAAGACATTCCTGACACATTTTCAGGACAGAGGGATGTTTTATTGTTTCCTAGTGGTGATTCTTCGCAGCTGCTGCAGTGCTGCTGGTGGCAAAGCAAACAGTCAGGGGTAAATTTGCTCTAAATCTAGAGGAAAACTTCGCAATCAACAAGAGAAAAAAACAAACAAAGATACGCACGGGTTTCCTGGAAACCTGCACGAGAGCATGCAGCATTACTGTCTTGTTATCTGAGTGAAAACACTTGACAATATTATACGGATGGCTGTGTGTTACCTCAGGAGATGAATCAGTAACGTACTTATTTCCTCGTTTTCCGGATCATTTGAACCCCTGAGGAAGCACCAGAGGTGTAAACACACTTCCTGCGGTGCAGAGACAGCGAGCGTCCTGCTGCGCAGCAGAAAATGTTTCCTGCTCTGTTTCATGTTTCTCCACAGGCAATAAATGGAATCTCTCAGACTGAGGCATAGTGCTGCACTGTGCGGGGGAAAAACAATAAAGCAGCATAAACTTTTCTGTCTCGGAACAGAAGTGAGTAATCTGCGATGTGATGCTCTCGCACCTACACAGGTATCTGAAGTGTGACTCACCAGGTGAGGTGTTACATGAGCTGAGGAGCTGAACGCTCTCTGCACAGAGAAGGACGGTTTCTGTTCTAACAGAAAGGTCCACACTCAGTCAGTGTGGTTTAAGGTCCACTGTTGGTAATGTAGGCATGCGTGT
Source organism: Collichthys lucidus (assembly GCA_004119915.2). Lineage (NCBI taxonomy): Eukaryota > Metazoa > Chordata > Actinopteri > Sciaenidae > Collichthys > Collichthys lucidus. Next base: position 31,523,014 of record CM014095.1, read on the forward strand.
GTGGGTGTGTGTGTGTGTGTGTGTGTGTGTGTGTGTGTGTGTGTGTGTTGGAAGTAAATAACATTTTATTTTATTTATTATTATGATGTTCATTTACAGAGAGAGATTGAAGATGAGTTTCAACACGAACATAGAGCCACTTACAAAAACCTGTGACCTCGTCTTCTGATTTAAAAGTGAAGCACAGCAGGAAGCATCGTACGTGTAACTGACATGTCAGAGTTTTATTTTTCATCACACTGAAATCCTTTGCTTGGATCTATAGCAAATCATTTCTACAAACAAACTACAGGGAGCTCGCTCCTCTTAATAAGACATGAGCTCCCCTAAAAACTTGATTTGTGAAACTTAACTTAACTTGAAAATATTCTTATTTTAAAAATACATTTTAAATTTGTATTTCCATCATGAACCCTCGTCATGGAAAATTACGGATGGCTACAAGTTTGTAACGATGGGCGTGCTTACCTGTGATCGATTACCACGATCCTGGTCATGATGAAATTCTGGATTATCACGTGTTGTGAATGTAAACATCACATACTGAATTCAGATCAGAAATGAAAACAGCTCACAGATCAAATCATCCAAAGTAAGTGAATAAACTCCCACTCCTCCAGGAACTCTTAAAATCCTCATGCTACCTCACTGACCTGCACCACCAACACACTCCGGTCCTCAGTCTCCACCACCCAGGACCAAACAACAGACCGGGCTTCTGCAGAGCTGCTCCCTCCTTCTGGAAATCTCCTCGCAGACGAATCTGTCATATATCGAAGGCTCAGAACTAAAATCTCACAGGGCATATAAACACACCTGTCATTTTATGTTATTTTATATAAGTGTTGCTTGGAGCCTGATGTTCCAGGACACGGGAACACCAGTGAACTAAAGAACAGTGGTTTCATGATACTGGAGGGTCACCAAGTTAGCTGGATGGCTCACCGGCTAAATTCTTTACCGATGAGTTCTCCTAACGAACTGACCTAAATAAGCTTAATTGGAGTATCCAGTGTCTTTGACATAATGACTAGTTTCCTCTGTGTAACTTGACTCAATCTGATTAAAACCATCGGAACTGGTGGTATAATTCAACAAATTAAATTTTATATCGCAAAGCTGAAATTTAAATATTTGCTTCATTGGAAGTATACAGCGTGCTGAGTGACAGAAAAACATTTGCTTTGTAGGTAGTTTGGAGTTGTTGTTTGTGCGGTCGGTGTAATGTGATTTCTCAGTCAAGCAAACCTTTATTTTGCCTCATACGAGTGGCAGGAAGCCCGTTTTCATGCTCGAGTCAAGGCGATCCTCTCCCTGTTTTAAATTTATATGGCCAAATGAATTCAGGACTGAGGCTTGAAACAGTTTGGGTCATATTGTCTCCAATATAAACACAAGTACACAGTAGAACACTAAATATTGCTTTCTGTCATAACATCTTTTAAGCACACGACGCTGAAGACAAAGGAGAGAGTGGAGCTAATCCGATTTGCAGACGGGAACATCTCTGTCAGAAAGGGCCCATAAAGTGTAATCCAGACATAACCCAATCTAACAAATTACAGATTCTCCTTTTATATCAATAACAGAGCGTGTGTGTGTGTGTGTGTGTGTGTGTGTGTGTGTGTGTGTGTGTGTGTGTGTGTGTGTGTGTGTGGCAGTGCACAAGGCTCATATGAGAAAATAAAAGACAGAAAGAAATCTCTGAGAGCCTGATCTTACATCACACAGAGGCAAAGAGGTGAGCGTGATCATCCTGTTAAAATTCCTTCAGAGTAAACACGATAAAAAAGCTCAAACGAGCCTCAGCTCACTTTTAAAAACACGTCACATCCAGTTTTATATTCTCCAGCAGACGGATAAAAAAAAAAAGAGGTGCAAGCGTTTTGCATCCATAAATCGTCACCTCGTTAGACGTTACAGTTTCAGAAATATTCGACGGTGTGACGGGCCAAAGGAAATCTCTGAATGAGAGAAAACAAACATATCTGGAGTGCGGCGTTTGAAAAGGGGACGAGTTGTTGTATCTGTTGGTGCCAGCAGACGACAGTGTGGAAAATGTGGCTTCAATTTCAAGACAAATTAGCTCCAAGAACAATCGAGGCTACCAGCGCCTGTTTACACTTACCACGTCAGAGACACGGATACACGGACGTTATATATAATGTGGTTTAGAAACGCTCATGTAACAGCGACATTAATCAAGCTGATCTGAACAACAAGAAAATCCAACAAAACCTCATTGAGCAACATTATTCAGAACAGGAAGTCTCTCTCAGCCCGCTATGTGCACAGTGAGACGAGGTAATGATCTGTAAACACGAAGATTTAATAGCATCTCCGAATTAAAGCCCTCATCTCGCAGTGGGGTGGTGTTCACATGCAGTACGGGTTGAATTGTTGAATTTACAGGCAGAAACATATTTTTATATTTCCATGTACGAGTTAAATTTTGCTTCCATAAGAAAACATCCAAAAACTAATTTAAATGTTTTATTTTCTTCACTTTGTCTGTGAGATTTAATTATACCTCACGTGCATCTTTAAATGTAACATTTGAGAAAAACTAATAATTAACTAAACTACCCTATTTGTATTTTTGGATGTTTTCTCTTGTTTTTGTTAGTTTAGGAAGGTGAGTTTATTGTGATTTTGATTTTCTGAGGAAAGTGATTTATTTGTTTTGTCCTGGGTCCACCCTGAAGCTGACTCCTTAGTTATAGTTTTTTGAGATTTTGACTTTTGTAAATAAACCTTTTTTTCGTTTGTACATGAACTTGTGTAAGTGGCTACTTGGGACTCGGGGAAGATGGAGACACCTATTTCTTGTTATGCTCTAGGCCCCTAGACTGGGACATAACACGATACTTTGTTTGTGTCGGTAAATTTCTCCTAAAATTACCAAGAGTCAGCACTAAATAATTCCTGATTTGCATATTTAAATGTAAAATGTATGTGTTTATTTAAGAACTACAAGTTTTATGGTGATATCTATTAGTAAAAAATAAATAATAAATCATCTGTTGTGCCTTTTCGGTTTTAAACTGATCGGAAAACAAGAGCTCAACTTGCAGCAGGACGGATTCTCACAGCCTACATTTGCCGGCACGCTGTGGAGTGTATACATTATATAGAATATCCATTGATGCACAACACAATGAATATTCATGGCGAATCATTTGTCATGCTGTTCGCTTGTATGGAAACACTCTGGTTCCGCTCCATCATCCGGCAGTCTGACATCCAGCACCCTGCGAGGCGTGTTTTCCTCGTTAGCATGAAAAAAGTTTTTCAGCTTTTTGACTTTATGTGTCATGTCGGTTGGTTTCTCCTTCGTATCTAATATTTTACTCCAGGATAAAAAGAATTTGAGTTCGGGCTGGTTAAGATGCAGATAATCACTGAGCACCTCTCGTGACGCCCGCTGGGAGTTTGTAGTCCTCGTGGAACGGGAGCGTGAAGGACGCTGTCACGCAGCGACAAACAGAATCATCGGTGACGGAGAGTGATTCTGACATTTGTCCCGATGTTTAACATTTATGCTTTTGCCATTCGGTATTTGCACATTGTCTGCTCGTTTGGTGGATCGTTTGAAGTTAAACATGTCGTCTCCAACAGACAGGCCACAACTTAAATAAGCCCCACAACACAGCGTTCCCACGGCCATGAGAACTGTAGCAAAGTTATGGAATATGACAAGCTATGAAAACTAGGTATGAAGTTTGGGGGAAAGTTCTGGAAAAGTTTGGGGATTGAAATGTAAAGTGTGTGTGGGAACACTGATGACATATAGCGAGGAAAGTTTCCCCTCTCTTCTTCTTCTTCTTCTTCTTCTTCTTGCGCCCCCTGTTAAAGCGTCTGAAGATCATGTGAGGTTTAAACTCGATGAATAAATGATACTTGCAGCCAGGGCCAGTGTTTTCTGGGTTTCTAATTTCTTGGCCCTAACGAGCTTGTGATTGATGAGACTTCAGCCGATGGCAGCGAAGCAGCCAGCATGTGACCGGTCCTGAGAGAGAAACTACTCGCCGTGTTTGACTTATATGTTTTGGACCGCGCGGCTGGTGGCAAGTCAGGACAATTTAAACAATGTCAGGTAGCTGTCAGTCAGAGTGACGTCCACAGTATTGGCTCAAACACCTTCCTGACATTGTCAGAACTGTTGTTGCCAAACTGTCTCTCAGTGTGTAACGCACTCTGGCGCCTGCATAGGCTGAAACAAACCACAGACATGACTTGCAAACAGCATCTGATCCAGCGTCAGTGAACTCTGACTACCTAACTTTCTTACTGGTGATTGACGACATTTCAGCTAATGGCAGCGGAGAAATGAGCTAAAAGGAGCCGACTGCAGCGGAGCAGAAAAACATTTGGACGTGAAGCCGCTGGTGTCGTGCACCCCGTGTTCTTTGTGCGTCTGGGTGGAGTGAAAAGTTCACTCTGTGTGTGGACTCTGAGTCAGACCTGGGCCATGAGCGTATGTGCAGATACTTCTTTCATAGTAGTTTGATTTGACCTACTTTGAAGCCAGATGGGTGGGTTCTCACCACATATGACAACACCACGAGCGCCAGAAAGTTATTTAACAACCACCAAAGACAGAGTTTGAATCTCGCTCTGATGCCGGTTTGCAGTGACTGACAACTTATCTAACAAAGTCCGATGCTGTAACTCCACCCATCTGGTGCTGCGAGTAGATGAAAACAAACACTTTATTTGGAAATGGCTTTTAAGAAGGCTTTCAGTGAGAATGTGTGTTTGTGTGAGTCAGGGGATGTGACTGGAGCAGCAGAGGAGGAGCTGGTGTGGTTTTAATTAGGAGGCTGCTGCAGCGTTGCGGGTTGGGACGCGGTGCCAGGACGTCCCGGGAGAAACAGCACTGACGCCTTCGAGGCCTGCCAAGCGTGGCCACAGCCTATCCCAGAATGCCTCTGTCACCGTCACCGTGGGGAACGGCGGGGCCACAGAACATCTGAGAAAACAATCATTTTCTGCCCCACCGTCGCTACGGAAACGCCCCCAATTTTTCAGGGACTGGGAAGGCAAACAGGCCGGGTCGACGTCTGTTTGGTGGACGCTTTGTGTCCTCCTCTCTGACGCGCTGCAGGATGATACGTCACGTTCGGTTTCTCACACACTGATGCATGACATCCAAAAGAATGGAACGAGTGTGTGTGTGTGTGTGTGTGTGTGTGTGTGTGTGTGTGTGTGTGTGTGTGTGTGTGTGGTTGGTTTACACTGCTGCTGCTCCTGCATGACAAACTAATCAATGAGCTTTGTCTTTGCCTCCAGAGACGTGTAATATAAACAGAGAAGCAGTGAGTGAAAGAAAGAAGCAGAGATGCAGAGATACACTTTCCGCTAAGGCTTAATTAGACATGAATTAATCATTTGTCAAAGCTTTACAGTCATTAAAGGAGCACTTCTGTCTTTACACAGATCACAGATTTGACACAATGAGAACTTCATCCTGTGGAAACAGTTATGATCTTCTTCCAGGTTAGAAACTGGATGTACAGAGCGGCTTTCACACCAGACGTGTGAAACTGAAATACTAATTCACTCGAGTGCCACCAGTTTCTCTGCATAGACGATCCACAGTCCATTAATTCAACTATTGACATTTGTTTGGAAGTTTAACCTCTCATGAATCAGACTCTTCTTTTGTCTTTTCTCACTTTCTAACAAAGACATCTGCTCTGCATTTACAAATGTAAGCAAGATAATTTAATCATATGCTAACGTCCAATTATACAAACTTTATTTATGTTACACTAATTACGAGTTTTCAGCCTTATAGAAAAATGTGCAAACACATTTTACCATGATGGAAAAAGTGAAAGTCTTTTGTCTTGACGAGGAGATAAATTAGTACGAGGAGATTTTTCAACACCTGAACCAAATGACTTGTTACTAATGACTGTGACAGCTGTGATGAGGTCGAAGTTAATCAGTCACATCACGACCTGGAGCAGTTCTACAAGAACTATTTATCAGTAAAGTCATAAGTGACAACAGATTTTGATTTGTTTATTTATTTCATTAGCCAAACACAAATACTGTTGCCAGGCAACACATAACAACAGATCCTGAACACTGACTCGTGAGTTACTTCTGCACGTTAGCACAGCTGCTGCTGCACGTATGGACCAGTGAAGAGTCTGTGGACAGTCACTGGTGAAGATATCAGACTGTTTCTCATCTTTCTGATAGAATCAAACATGTTCAATGTTACCAGGCGGTGCGCTCTCTGCAGCACCAGACAGGAAGCAGGAAACCAGGTAGTATTTTGGTAACAGCCTGCTGGCGTTTTATTTGCCGTGTATCTGATCCACTATGCGGCTCTTCTTTCACTTGATATAAGGTTTTCTGATGCCGACTGCTGTTAGTTATCGTTTTGTATAATGATCCTTAATAAATCATTAACGCCTTATCAAAAACTGCAGTATGTATGAGTGTGCACAGGTGAGGTGCACGCCCAGGGGACTTTATTAAAAGGAACTAGTGTGACTGATAAAGTTATATAACACTAATAACAGGATGCACACCATGCATCGACGACACACTCGACCTCAACATTCTTGTGGCTGTAATAAACATCATGCAGTTTATTTTATGCACAGTCTGACACTTTATCGCCTCCTGATTGAGATCTCTGCGGTGCTGACCTCACCCTGACGATGTCGTTGCATCTTCCTGTGAGCCGTGTGCAGATCAGAATATTTTAGAAAAGCTTCATGTGTCTTTGTATCACACGCTGAGGAAGAATCTCATATACATGAATGTGGAAGCACCCCCCTCTCCACCTGCTCTGCTTATTCTGTAAATCGCTGCTTTATTGGTGTTATTCTCACTGTCTGCTGTGTCTCAGCACAAATCAATGATGCCGACAGCTCTCGTAAAACACGTTGCTCAATATGGACTCAAAGTGGAGCCATTTGTGGAGCCCTGCAATTATGTGACGAGCAGAGCGGGGACGGAGAGAGAGATGTGGAGGGCGCGACGGGGGCCTGCGGGTTGACTAATGAATACCCCGGGGGATTCTCTCTCATCGTGGGGGAAGAATGAAAGTATGATGGTGCGGATGACAGTCGAGTTTTCTTTTTATGTGTGACGATTCCCTCCCTCTCTCTCCGAGCGAACATTAAAACAGGATGATGCCGAGCGCAGAAAACAAATAGACAGCCCTCGACGTTGATTACAGGCCTGAGCAAATTGGAATCTGGCTACAAAGAGAAGAGCCTCACTTTGTTCAGAGCCCATAATGGATTCTGCGTGTGTGTGCGTGTGTGTGTGTGTGTGTGTGTGTGTGTGTGTGTGTTCAGGTCCACGCCTGTGTTATCTGTCAGCATCTGTGTGTCTGTGTCCCATAAGTAAATCTATTAAGACATATAAACTTAAGCTGTTGCACAACAAATGTAATTGGCCCTGCAGGTTCTCGACATGTGTTAGTGTTTCTGAATCATATCTCACCTCTGGATAATCCGTGCACTTCGTCACACAGGGAGCTCTGAGCTCTTTATAATGACTCACGTTCAGCATCGCTGTGCGGCCTCTTACTGCTTCTCTGTTGTTTCATGAAAATGATCACACACACGAAGGTAAACGTCAAAATATTCAAATTAAACCCAGGAAAGAAAGAAAGGAGTTCTTGAGACCCGGTACCACTGAAGCGGTTCTGGATGTCTGTGCTAGAGTAACGCTTGAATAACTTTCATTTATCACCTTCATATTAAAACAATCAGCTCCACCTCAACCAGCTCCGTTAGTAATAAATCAGCTTCTGAAAGTTCTTCTAGTTTTTCTGTACTTTTGTTTCTGTCTGTATTTGTACAATATTTAAAAAATCAGACCGTCCTGACCCAATATGCCGCTCAGCTCCTGATTCAGGCCACAGTCACCTCGATTATTGTAACTCGCTCCTGTCCGGCCTACCTGCTTGTGCGACCAAATCTTTGCAAATGTCCCAGAATGCTGCAGCGCGACTGGTTTTCAACCAACCCAAAAGGTCACATGTCACCCCACTCTTCAGCGACCTGCACTGGCTGCCTGTAGCAGCCAGAGTTAAACACAAAGCGTCCCGACCAGGGCGTTACGCTCCGCTCATTCAAACCGTCTAGTTGTACCCTCGCCTCTCACAAAGCGAGGTCACTCTAAACTCTTCTCTGTGGTCGTCCCCAAATGGTGGAATGACCGACCAACGTCTGCAAGAACTGCAACATCCCTTTCTACCTTTAAACAACTTGTAGAAACCTTTCTCTGTCCAGAATGCTTCCCTGCCTAAAACTAACAAACTAACAACTACTCTGTGTCAGCTTATGTCCTCCTCTGTAAGTCGCTTTGGATGAAAGCGTCTGCTAAATGCAATGTAATGTAATGATTTTAAATGCAGGAGGTTTTGACACAGTGCTATTGGTGCTGTAAGGATTTGGACTTGTATAGAGCAATGTTGTTTGTAGCTTGGGCAATACTCACGTCATTCCACTGATTGACAGGTGCCAAGAAAAGTTGCAATATGCAAACAAAATGCTACAGGGAGGGAGAGGAGCGCTGGAAAGTAAAGGAACTTTTTTAAAATCACCTCCGAGTGATTACAGAGCATGTTTCATTTCTTTTGTCGGACAGAGTGTGAGTGTGCAGCAGAGTGTTCCTGAAAGAGAGAGCATTGATTTCAGAGAATCAAGAATTATGTTAAATGTTTTTATGTTAAACCCATTTATTACATTCTGCAAACACGTGTAAAGGGTTAAACATCTCTAATTTCTTCCTTAATTTTGTTGTTTTCGTCAAACTTTGTAGATATTTTGGTGGAGAGGCGTCATCGCCTGTGTGCTGCTGTTTCATTCTCTCTTGGATGAATATGTCCATCTCTGCAGCAGCTGGAGCAGAGATGATTCTCCACCAACACCTGTTTGATGTGTGTCTATCTGGCTTCCATGACAGTGAATCATGCACTCGTCACCTCCTGGGAAGAGCTGGAAACACACTGAGGAATCGAGATGGGAGTGTTACTGTAAACACTTATTAGCTGATGAATCTGAATCAGTTTGCCGGTGCTTTCAAGCTCCTGTGATTCCTTCATGAGCCGCAAACCTTCCACAACATCAGAAGCAACCATCATCAAGCATCAAGCCCCGTCATCAACAGTGCAGATCGACTGCAGCGCTCTGCAGCGTGACGCCCTGAGATCAAAACCAAATCACGGCACTGCGTCAGATAAAAGCACGTGTGATGTTATGTTACACGCCTAATGAGGCAGCTTTATTAACTGTGAAAGTGCCCGGCTAATTATCAGCCCTTGTGGATTGTTGTCAGTGCAGAGTTTGCCTTGAGAGCGCGGTTTCCCATCCGGATGCATAAATCATCAGGACACGGTTACAGGCTCTCTGATTAATAGAGGTTAATGTGTGTGTGCTCCAGGAGATATGTGTGTGTGTGTGTGCGTGTGTGCGTGTGTGCGTGTGTGCGTGTGTGTGTGATGTGAAGAAAATGAAAACTTGACTTAAGCTTCCAGAATCCAGCTTTTAATGGTATTTCTGCTTCATTGGATAACAGAGTCAGGAGTGACAGGAATCACAGAGGAGAGAGAGACAGGGTGTGTGTGTGTGTGTGTGTGTGTGTGTGTGTGTGTGTGTGTGTGTGTGTGTGCATATTCTCTGTAGATGTCTGATCCTGAGCATATATTCTATATATATTTCTTTAGTGAATGAAAAGAAATAATTGGCATGCAGACTGTTTTTATACCTCGGTGTAGTTCTGCTGCTTTCTCCAGGTGTAAGCACAGCACATGGTGAGCTGGGAGGAGACAGTGACGGGCAGGTAGCAGGGTCAAAATAAATGAACTGTGACCTGGAAGGATGTAAACTCGTGGCTGGGTAACCAATCACACCTGACATGCGTCATATATATTTATTGTGAATACATGTAAATTGCAGCTTATTGTTCCCATGAAACACAGACTGAGATGTAGCTGCTGCACTCATGCATGCAGTGTGAGCTGAAGCTGCAGCCGTGGAGGCTCTACCAGTCAACATAGCTGTGAACTGAAGCCAATGCAGAACTGCCACAAGCTGCAGTTCCTCTAACGTCCACTTGAGGCTGGCTCCAGCAGTGAGTCAGTCTCCATAAGTCCCCATGTTTCACAGCAGAAATAAACATGTTTACAGCCTGGTACAAAAAACAGTTTTGGTCTCTGTAGCTAATTTCCCCGTTCATGACAACTGTACTGAGGGTGAATTTGTATACAACTCACCTGTGGGTGGCGCTACAGGTGGTTTGTTTGGGCACATGAATCAAAGCAAAGGATCATGAGTGTCTGTAATGTGACAGTGACAGTCGTACTGATGATACTTCTGATCACCTGACCTGCATCAGGCATCCTTACCGTGTGTCTGTAGTCTCATTACCATCAACACCTTGTAGGTGTGCTGCTCTGCCTGCAACCCCCACAATGCACTGCAGCGTGTTAGAGACTGCAGCATTTCGACTGAACCCTGCAGTCTCGGAGGAGAGCGCAGACACAGCTGCTCTCTCCTCATCTCACAAGGTTGGATTCTCAAACAGTATCCGTTTAGCTCAGAGCCACCTGATGCCGTCACTGTCACTGTGACAGAGACACAGATGGTTACACTGTGTGCACGAAGCTCTAACACTCCGAGCCCCGTCTTCATGCCAGCAATCGTTTTCGTGAGGAGACGGTGGATCTGTCAGTTTGGAATAAACCTCTCAGACATTTTCTGCTCATCTCCACAGTGTTTGCGCCTACAGGAGGCGTAGTAAAGAGGCTGGGGGGGGGGGTTGGGTTTGGGGGTGAGAGCGGGCCCTGAGGTGAAATGGAACCCACGCACTGAAAAGAGACGAGAGCCCCCGAGGCGCACAGTGGAACCATCACACCTGTTTACAAGAGGAAGCGGTGATGTCACCCACTTCACACTTTGGGGACAATGGTGGCTGGAAGAAAGCAACAGGTCGCAAAGGGGTGGTGGGAGGAGAGGGGGAGGGGGGCTGTCGAGGGGCCTGAAGAAGCTCTCTGTTTTATTTACCATGGATACTATGTTTTGGCCCCTTCGGCTTCAGCACAATAACACTTGCGGGTTCAAGTTCCTGCCGTCCCCCTATTCTCTGTCTCCTTCCTTTAATTCTGCACCAGCCTCTCTCTCATACATCATATGGCCGAGGCTCAAAGACATGAATTTCCCATCTATTGAGAGACTTCTCTGTAATGAGAGAGAGAGAGAGAGAGAGAGAGAGAGAGAGAGAGAGAGAGAGAGAGAGAGAGAGAGAGAGAGAGAGAGAGAGAGAGAGAGAGAGAGAGAGAGAGAGAGAGAGAGAGAGAGAGAGAGAGAGAGAGAGAGAGACATATTAAAAGTGCCTGAAAAAGAAATACTCTGCATTCTTCTATCACTCTTCACAAACGCAATAAAAGAATGAAGAGGAGGGTGGAGGAGGAGGAGGAGGAGGTGTTGGTATGAGGGTACATAAAAATGGGGTGCGTTCCAGGAGAGACGGTCCCCGGGGGGAATCTGAATAAATTAATCACAGCGATTGGCTTTTTTTTTTTTTCTTTTCTCGCCTCCTCTCCTCTGGCAGGACGCTGTCATCTAATTGGGCCCTGCCTCAGTGCAGAGCACTGATTGGCCGAGAGGGAATGTGAGAACCTGGAGACCCCGGCCAACGAGGCTGACAGGGGCTCAAAGGGCAGCTTCTCTCCCCGACTTGAATGGAGAGGAGCTCGGGAGGTAGAAGGAGTGAGGAGGAGGAGGGAGGGAGGGAGGGGGTGCACTATTATACAGCTACTAATGGAGCGGCGGATTTGGAGTGGGATAATTAAAACCAATGGAGGTGGGGGAGGTGTGAGGGGGGGAGTGTGCATGTGTGTGTGTGTGTGTGAGAGGCCACAAGAGGCAAAGGAGTGAGCAGAGAGAGAGAGAGAGACAGAGAGAGAGAGAGAGAGACAGAGAGAGAGAGAGAGAGAGAGAGAGAGAGAGAGAGAGAGAGAGAGAGAGAGAGAGTGAACCCCACCAACAAAAGCAGGGATGTGCCCCCCCCCCCCTCCTCCTCCTGCTGTGGGCTCCCAATAGCCAGACATCTGCCTCATTATAGCCTGCACTTCACTGCATGCTGCCCTTTGTCCGCAGCCTTTCTGTTTGTGCACAGCATTCTGAGGCCGGCAGAAATAGCTGCACAGCCACAATGTGTCCTAACACAGAGCGAGTGGTGGCCGGGAGGAAGTGTTTTGTTTTGAAAAACCGGCCTTGAAATCAGCTATTGCCGAGGAGAGACAGTGATACCTGGGAAGCAAAGTGGCCGAATCACACAGCTTGTTTTTCATGTTCCCCGTCAGGAGAGAGGCCGATCTCAAGCTTTCACTCAAACCGCAAACACCAGGTGATTTTATTGATTAGCCGCTTTAACGAGACAGACAGGATCTAATCAGTGAGGTCGCCTGCTGCAGCGAGTCTGAAGGCTGCAGGCGATCATGAGTTTAACGAGGGAACGTGAACCAACGTTCATGCCTCCAGAGTTTGTCCATGAATCACTGAGAAAGACACTTAAAGTTTCCTCTGGACCTGTCAGCCGACGATCACTCTTGTTTCAAACAGTAAATCCATTTTAAAACAGTGCACAGTGACCAGCGAGTCTAAACCTGAGTAACAGACTGTGCTGCACCTGTTTCCACCTGTACGATTCATATAGATCCACTGCAGCCATTTTGACTGGTCACAGGCTGAGAAACACACGTCATTAATAACTTCAATGCTCAAAGCGCTGCAGCGTGTTTCAGAAGCATCCGTTAAAGTGACGTCTATTATTTGACAGATGCAGCATCAAGCAGCACGGAGCAAACTGAGACAGAAAGAAAAAGAATCTGGTCAGTTTTCAGAATAAAACACCTCGTGCATGAAGCTGCGTGAAGAACAGAAGAGGTCCAGGTTAACTGCAAAACGCTTTTTAAACGTTGTGAAAAGGTTCAGTGAAGAGTCGCCTCAGGAATTTAAGACCTCGAAGCCGCAGGAGGGAAAATCTTTACAAGACTGTGCATTTCTTCATATTCAGAATATTTCCACAAGAACAGATGAAACTTTTACAGATGAACCAAATCATTTAATTTATGAACATCAAGGTTCTTCACAAAGACACTGATGTTGAATTCAGTTGGATCGCTTGGGTCCCAATAATAGAAAACGACTTGAACTCGCAGAGGGACTGATTTCAAAACAATGTGATAATAATTCAATATTCCTAAAAATCTCCCTGCTGTGTCTGTGGCTGATTCACAGCTTCAGTGTTTACTCAACCAAAGTGAACTGGTCCCCTGTCACTGATTTACCAAAGACACAGACGGCTCCTATAGGACGACACTAAGAGTTTGTGTGTGTGTGTTTGGCAGTGGTTACACAAATACACACTATGCGCTCTTATGCAGTCCACCTAAGTGTGTGTGTGCGCTGATAAAGACATCTGAAACACACACACACACACACACACACACACACACGTCATTTACTGTTGCTCTCAGCAGCAGAGATGAATCATGTTGTCGTACAGTCGGACTGACAGGAGTTTGATTGCCAGCGAGTTTTATTAGGAGTAAAAATGTTGGACTGGCTTCATTGTTTTCTTGAAATAAGAAGAATTATCTTACTGCAGTGCTGTCAGATTTGTTTTTGCTTTCTTGCTGTAACTTTTAAAACTATTTCTTTAGTCAGTGTTTTTGCTTAGAAAACTGTTTCATATTCTGCAAGGCTCCCGTAAGATATTTTGGATTTTTTTTCCCGGTCCACAGCAGAAAAATTGGACATTTTGTGGCACTAACCTGTGGCTCCGCCGGGCACGGCTCTGTGACTTTGTGGCCTTGACGCTCTTTGGTCTGCAGCTTCAAACCCACCAGAAGCAATTTGCCTGCCAGACTTTGTTAACGTACTTAAACTTGGTTATTTTCCTCAGTTAATGCTCTTCGATCATGGGTAACTTGGCTTCGTACTGAAATCGTTTCCCTTTTCGCTGCTTTTACTGGGTCGATTTGATCTCAAAAATAGACCAGCGTTCTGAAAAGTGCCGCGACGCTTCAGGTGTGTGGACGGGGGCGTGGTGCATCAGCTGCAGGAGAGAGGTGTGGGGAGGGCTCAGGAGAGCAGCGCCAGGTGAGCGTGATTGGCACACCTGTTTCAAACTGTATAAACACTCTCGCTCCTTGGCCCACAGAGTTAGCGTGCTGGACGTGGACAAGGACGCACGGACGAAAACACTGGCAGACGGCAGCAAGACGCCTGCGAACGGCTGCCGCGTAACACTGGTGCATAGTGCAATAAAAGATTTCGTCATAAACGAGCTTTGGTCTCTGGCTGGTCTGTGTGGAGAACCCACGGTGGCAGCGAGCCTGTCACATTTTGGCGCCCAACCAATACGGCACAGAGACAATGTCAGAGCCACAGCAGGTGCAGCCAGTAACAGCGCTGGCACAGATGGTGGCAGAGGTCGCCGCAATGAGCCGGGACCAGGCGGTGGCCAGCAGACAGCAGCTCGCGGCGCTGCAGCAACAGGCCGAGAGGCAGACGCAGCTACTGGAGGCGATGCTGGTCCGGGCGGCGGCAGCGTCACCGGGTCCCTCGCTCTCCGGGATGTCTTTACAGCGGATGACCGGGAATGATGACGCACAATCCTATCTCGACATGTTCGAGGCGACAGCGTCGGCATGTGGCTGGCCGGAGGCGGAGTGGGCCGTGCGGCTGCTTCCGCTCTTGGCCGGGGACTCGCAGACAGCGGCGCTCGGCCTGCCTGCCTCCTCTCGGGGGCAGTATAAAGCCGTGAAGAGGGCTGTCCTTGACCGGCTGGGATATTCGGCCGAGGACCAACGCCGGAAGTTTCGGGGGACCAAGCTGGGCCCCTCTGACCGCCCGTTCACCTACGCCCAGCAGCTGAGGGACGCCGCGTACCGATGGCTGCAACCGGGGGAGACCACAGGCGAGAGACGGTTGGTGGAAAAGCTCGTGCTGGAGCAGTTCGTGGAGGGGCTGCCGGATGGCACCCTCGAGTGGGTGCGCTGTCACCGCCCCGACGACCTGGCGGCCGCCGTCGCCCTCGCGGAGGACCATCTGGCCGTCCACTCCCGGG
The DNA here is from genome assembly GCA_004119915.2 of Collichthys lucidus. Taxonomy (NCBI): domain Eukaryota; kingdom Metazoa; phylum Chordata; class Actinopteri; family Sciaenidae; genus Collichthys; species Collichthys lucidus. The sequence goes on from CM014095.1 coordinate 31,538,128, forward strand.
GCCAGGCATCAGAGGCGCGGCCAGCGCCCTCCGACCGTCCCAGCCCGGCACCTCGCAGGAGACCCGCGCCAGCACCTGGTCCCCCCGCAACGCACACCCGCCCCTCCCCTGCTCCTCGTCATAATATCCCCTCTCTCTCTCTTCCACCACAGGGTCCAGCCGCTACGGGCGCTGCTCTTAGCCCACAGAGGGTCCCTCAGGCGGCAGGGCAGGAGTGTTGGAGGTGCGGGCAGCCCGGACACTTCCGCCGCGAGTGTCCGCTGATGGAGGTCGGGCAGGTGATCCGGGTTGTCGGTCCTCCGGCGCCCTCCCCCGGTCCAGGAGAGACGTACAGCGTTCCGGTAAGGATTCAGGGGGGTACACATCAGGCTATGGTGGACTCGGGCTGCATGCAGTCTATAGTTCACCAGAACCTGATTCGACCCGGGGCATTGTTAGAGGCAGGATGGGTGGATATCAGGTGTGTGCATGGGGATATTCACAGATATCCTGTGGTGCCAGTGGAAATTCGTTACAGGGGCAAAAAGCATAGTGTGAAGGCTGCGGTTAGTTCCCGCCTGGCGCATCCTCTGATCTTGGGCACAGATTGGCCTGGGTTTGATAGGTTAGTGGGGCAGTGTGTGGGGGTGCGCTCACGACCGACAGGGACATGGGATATGTGCGCTGTGCTCAGCGGTGACGCGAGGTTGTCCGACACTGCAGACGGGGAGGGGGAGCCAGCGGTGCCTTCTCAGGAGGCGCCGCCGGTTCCTGTATTTGACTCCATGGAAGATTTTCCACTCGAGCAGTCTCGTGACGATACTCTACGCTTTGCCTTTGACCAAGTGATACAAATTGATGGTCACATGGTGCGCCCCGACGCAGCGCTAACGTATCCACATTTTTCATTGCGCAGGGACAGATTATATAGAGTGAGTCGTGACACTCAAGCAGACGACGTGATAACCCAATTGTTGGTCCCGAAAAGCCGTCGGGAAATGATTTTCCAGGCGGCTCATTATAACCCTATGGCTGGTCACATGGGATATGATAAAACACTAAACCGTTGGCTCGATTCTATTGGCCAGGCATTCGGGCAGACGTGCGCCGCTGGTGTGCGTCTTGTCCCGAATGCCAGTTAGTTAACCAGCCGGCCATCCCGAGAGCGCCTTTGCGCCCATTACCGCTGATTGAGGTCCCATTCGAACGCATTGGGATGGACCTCATCGGGCCATTTCACCGGAGCGCACGTGGATATCGCTTTGTGTTAGTCCTTGTGGATTATGCAACGCGATATCCAGAAGCAGTGCCGCTGCGCACCATCTCTGCAAAGAGTGTGGCGCAGGCACTGTTTCAAGTTATCTCCCGGGTCGGGATCCCGAAAGAGATCCTGACCGATCAAGGCACCCAATTTATGTCACGAACACTGAGGGAGCTGTACGGGTTATTGGGCATCAAGTCTATTCGGACCAGTATTTACCATCCTCAAACTGACGGCCTCGTTGAGCGCCTGAATAAGACTTTGAAGTCCATGATCCGTAAGTTTGTGCACGATGATAGTCGTAATTGGGATAAATGGCTTCATCCTCTGTTGTTTGCAGTGCGCGAGGTACCCCAGGCCTCCACGGGATTTTCTCCCTTTGAGCTGCTGTTTGGCAGGAAACCACGCGGGGTTTTGGACCTGGTTAAGGAAAGCTGGGAGGAGGGTCCGAGCCCAAGTAAGAATGAAGTTCAGTACGTCCTGGACCTGAGAGCAAAACTCCACACACTGGGTCAGTTATCACGCGAGAATTTGCTCCGGGCCCAGGAACGTCAGCAGCGGCTGTACAACAGAGGATCCAAGCTAAGACAATTTTCACCGGGAGATAAAGTGCTTGTATTGCTCCCATCTTCCAACTCTAAATTACTCGCCAAGTGGCAAGGTCCCTTTGTGGTCACACGACGAGTGGGTGACGTTGACTATGAGCTTGTGCGTTCTGACAGGGGAGGGGCGACACAGATTTATCACCTCAACCTCCTTAAAGCTTGGAGAGAGGCTGAGTCTGTCTCCCTGGTGACGGCAATTGCAGAGAGAGATGAGTTGGGGCCGGAGGTACCAAAATCGGCCGATCCTGCCTCGCTCGTTTGTGAAAACCATCTCTTACCGTCCCAGAGAGCAGACATTGCCAGGTTGCAGCAGCGTTTCGCTGATGTGTTCTCCCCCCTACCAGGGCGCACAAGCCTTATTCAACACCATGTTGAAACTCACCCGGGCGTGACGGTGCGTTCACGGCCCTATCGGCTACCTGAGCATAAGAGAAAAGTGATTCAGGCTGAATTGGAAGCCATGTTGAAGATGGGTGTAATAGAAGAGTCCCACAGTGCCTGGTGTAGCCCCATCGTTCTTGTAGTCAAGAAAGATGGGTCTATCCGGTTCTGTGTGGACTATCGCAAGGTGAATGATGTTTCACAGTTTGATGCCTATCCGATGCCCCGGGTCGACGAACTCCTGGATCGCTTGGGCACGGCTCGCTTTTTCACAACGCTGGATTTGACCAAGGGCTACTGGCAGATTCCCCTATCTTCAGAGTCCAAGGAGAAAACGGCCTTCTCCACTCCGTACGGTTTGTACCAATTTGTCACACTTCCGTTCGGGTTGTTCGGGGCCCCAGCCACATTTCAGCGCCTCATGGACCGGGTGCTGCGGCCGCATGCGGCATATGCTGCCGCCTACCTGGATGATGTCATCATCCACAGCAACACCTGGGCGGAGCATGTGCAGCAGGTGGCCGCGGTGCTCGAGTCACTGAGGCAGGCGGGGCTCACGGCCAACCCGAAGAAGTGTGCAGTTGGACGGAGGGAGGTACGGTATCTGGGGTACCACTTGGGCGGCGGGCAGGTGCGTCCACAGGTAGATAAGACAGCAGCGATTGCAGCCTGCCCAAGGCCCAAGACGAAAAAAGAGGTGCGGCGGTTTTTGGGGCTGGCCGGCTATTACCGGCGATTTATCCCCAACTTTGCAGAGCTGACCAGCCCCTTAACCGACCTCACCCGAAAGGGTGCCCCAGATCCGGTCCAGTGGACGGAGCAGTGCCAGGTGTCGCTTGAGAGGGTAAAGCAGGCCCTCTGTGGGGAGCCCCTTCTCCACACACCTAACTTCTCTCTCCCTTTTGTCCTGCAGACTGATGCGTCGGGCAGAGGGCTGGGGGCCGTTCTGTCCCAGCAGGTGCGGGGCGTCGACCGCCCAGTGCTGTACATCAGCCGCAAGCTGTCCGAGAGGGAGGCCAGGTACAGCACGGTAGAGAGGGAGTGCCTGGCCATCCGGTGGGCGGTCGGTGCTCTGCGGTACTACCTGCTGGGGCGCCCATTCACCCTCTGCTCGGACCACGCTCCCCTCCAGTGGCTCCACCGCATGAAGGATGCCAACGCCCGGATCACACGGTGGTATCTGGCGTTGCAGCCGTTTAAGTTCACTGTGGTCCATAGGCCGGGGGCACAGATGGCTGTGGCCGACTTCCTTTCCCGCTCCCTTGGGGAGGCGGGGGGGGGAGTGGGTTAGGCCGGACGGCTCCCCGGCCTAAGTCGGGCGGTGGAGGCATGTGGACGGGGGCGTGGTGCATCAGCTGCAGGAGAGAGGTGTGGGGAGGGCTCAGGAGAGCAGCGCCAGGTGAGCGTGATTGGCACACCTGTTTCAAACTGTATAAACACTCTCGCTCCTTGGCCCACAGAGTTAGCGTGCTGGACGTGGACAAGGACGCACGGACGAAAACACTGGCAGACGGCAGCAAGACGCCTGCGAACGGCTGCCGCGTAACACTGGTGCATAGTGCAATAAAAGATTTCGTCATAAACGAGCTTTGGTCTCTGGCTGGTCTGTGTGGAGAACCCACGGTGGCAGCGAGCCTGTCACAAGGTGAAATCACAATCATCGGCAAACAGCCAGGTCGCAGCCGTAACGTGGCCGTGCCCGATGAGACTGAGCTGTAAACTGTTTGATTCACGACCAGAACACACCCCAAAATCAACCACTGACATGCGATTACACCATGCACGCTCATTTCTTCAGGTGTTTTGTTGGAACTGAAACCATCAGCATGACTCAGTCTGCTTGTACTACAGTGGGTGAGGATTTATGCGGGTTGAGTAATGGCTCAGTCTAAACTGTAAACTTTCATAACACGCTACGACAAGATAATCTAACCGACTTCTGCTAATTCTCAGCACTAATTACATTTGCCGGGTTCGTGTGTTAAAGGTGTTAATGCATTTGGCTAATTAATCACTGCACAGACTCCCATGGCTGCCTGCTCTGCTGAACACAGAGAGAGGGAGGAGGAGGAAGCACCTTCATCACTGCAGATTTTTAAAAACCTTTTATTCCACTTCTCATCTTGAGGGTCCACAATGACTCAGAGGGCGAGGAGGGAGGAAAACACGACTCGAGCTCGCTGCTTTGATGTTGAACAAAACAGGCGAGCGTCAGAGAGGAGAGCAGCTCCTGGTGTGAATATTTAAAGACGTGAAAATTAGCATCTTTTAATGCTTCCCAAAGACAGAGAGATACTCCGACCTTTGAGACGCGTCATGATTTATAAGGAATGTAAAAAAGTAAATAAATGAAAGCGCCAGGACGACTCGGCTGCCTGCACATACCAAACGGGCACTTAGTTTCAAAGTAGCGCCGCCCGCCATGGCCTGCATACTTTCATATACCGTGCTCCCTTTCTCCTCGGGGCCTGAGGTGAATGTGGCCTTTGAGAGTGGAGGGAAAGCAAACATGTAGCCGGCAGCTCTCGCCTGGGAAAAGAACATCCAAACTGAGTGGGCTGTCTTCAGAGCGACAGCCTGAGCAAACAACCTGAGAGGGTTCATGAGAGTGGGGGGGCTGCTGGGTGACTGAGGGGCTTCATGGAGCCGGCCCGGGGTCCCACCTTCCATACAACAAAGGCTCTTTAACATTTGGTGACATACGACACAAAATGACTGAAGTCTGAAATACACAAAACAAACCTACAAAATAATTCATAGCACATAACCAAAACAAATTAATCAGCCGGTTGTGGAGCTTCACTCTTGTCACCGAGTGAAGATGTGCGTCTCACCTGAGTCTAACTAACCAACACATCCCTCAGGTGCCTTTCAGCTCTCGACTGTCTGTGACAATCTCTTTGATTACAGACAGTGCATAGAGCACGTTAACCAGGCAGCAGCCAAAACGTCTTTACAAGAGCGACTGACAAGCAGCAGCTGAAACCCAGAAGTCTGCTGAACGCTGGGATCCTGATGGAGAAGCAGATGAACACGATTATTGTGAGCAGACTTTTACCTGCTGGGTCCTATCCTTACATTACTTCAGCCTTCTGCAGCTTTAAAGATGAAATCTGGATCATTATGTGTCAAAATAACAAAAGTTTGGGTAATGACTTCTTCCTAACTAAAGTTTTTTTTTAAATAAACTTGAATATTGGCTCTTGCCTTGAGCAGAGAATAATTTTTCATGCTAGGTGGGGACCCGCTGGAAGTAGGTCAATACCTCATTTTAGGCTCCAACACATAATTCACAACCACTCTAATGATTTATCTGTAAAAAAAAAGGAAGAATAAGACGTTTCACACCATCCGGATGAACAGTCGTTGCTCTTTCTGTCGGGAGAACAAAAACATCTGCAGGTAGATAAAGTTAATAAAGGCAGAGAGAGAGAACAGACTTCTTATATCACTCGTTTATCACTGAACAGTTGCAGAGGTTTCAATGTGGAGCAATGTGGCCGTGAGTGTTAGCGGGGTTTGTTTATCCAGCGTCCCCCCAAGTCGTGACTACTGTTCACACAGCCAGGATCAGAGCCCACAGATCCGGGCTTTGAGTGTTTAGTCCGTGGATTAGCTATTGTGCTGGACCAGCACGATCGACAGCTCATTGGCCACCCCACCCACTAGACCAGCTCCATTGTGGGCACCCGGCACAGAGGGGGGTATTCACGTAGAATTTGGGAATCGCTGATCTGGGAGCAAATTGTCTTCTCAGTCACTTGAAGGCAGCTCGCTGCGAATTGGGCGGCATCAGATTCAGGTAGTTTAGATTGCAACTAGTCCAATTAGTGCAGTTTTTAGGAAGGCGTTAATTGGGAACTCCATTACTTCAGTTTTGCAATGTTATGGGCACGTTGAGTCGAGTCAGCTCTGCACCAGTCGCCTGCTTTATGGAAGCGAAGCATCACAGTAATTTGAAGAAAAGAAAAGATTCCCCTTCAAATCAGCATCAGACAATGATTTTCTGCACAGTTCTACAAAAACAGCATTTATTTATTTGACGGGACATCAGAACATGCTGATGAATAGCTACTGAAATCACTTAATTCTCAGTTAGAGACAGCACCGTGCGGTGACCTTATTGAGTCAGACTGTTTAATAAATGACTACAGTATGAAGTAGCTGTGGCTCCAGTGAAGCTGGCTCCCTTGTTACTTTGCAGATGCTTGTGAAAATCCTTGAAATGAAAAACAATGAAATTTACACCTAATCTAGGAATCTATAAATAACTGAAAATCTTCACAGTGCAAAAGCCACTTCGAGCCAGCAGCCTGTGAAACACGTTAAACGTCGGACTGTGGTCTCCAGCCAAAAAGATTTGTCAGAAAATTCAAATTTGTCTGATTCCAGGCCCCATGTGGTCGCTCTGTACCTCGTCCTTTCACACATGCCACATAGCTGCAGTGCCGAGGTGACGGCCTTCCTCAGCACAGGGGGGCAAACAGATGGTCCACAACAGCCCAGGAGAGTCGTCTTTGACCGGGCGGCAGCGTCAGGAGCTGCCAACAAAAAGCTCTCCAATCCAAGGCCCCCGGTGAGGGAACAATGGGCCAAATGCAGGGTGAGTCAGTGCTCATTCACTCAGCAGCTGGCTGAGCACCAACAGGTCGGCACAGACAGCGCTCCAACACAGACAACAAGAGGGGAGCCTCGCCACAGCGAGGTGGAAACCGAGAACTCGTCGGCAAATGATCATCAGAGACCCAATCAATGATGGTGTAATCCCAAACCGCTTTGTGCGCTGGGTTTTGTTGCAGCACCTGCCTGACACCTCCAGCACTTTGATCATTCACTCACAGTTTGGAAGAGAACTCTCCTTTTTTCCTGACAATGTGCAGGTTCGTGTCACTTCTGATGTATTGCACTTTGTGGAGGAATGTGCACACAATAGTGAAGCATGAATGAACTTGAATTTAGGAATTGCAAAAGCAGAAAGACATTTTCTTTGCCTCAGCACAAAAAGTGCAAAGAAAGTGGAAGGAGCTGTCGGATTGTTTCGTGTCTGGATGTGACTCTCATACGGATACGTGAGACAGATTTGGCAAATATTGAATCAGTCTGTTTAAATGCAGGTTGAAAGAGAGTGGAAACCTCTAAGGGCGTGTAGACTGTTCACTCCTGATGTAATTCATTCAGATTTTGATAATTATTTCTCCCAGGAAAAGAAAACTGCTCACCGGGTGTGTTACACGCTCTGGCTTTCATTTCAGCTCCGCCTGCATTCACAGGCCTCAGCCACAGCTGTGAAATAAACATTTACATGTCACAGATACCAGTGGAAAGAGCCACCTCGTATCTTTTTAAAAGGTCTGTTAAGTGATTTATGCTGTACACCGAGATGTGCTTTAGCTGTCTGCCTCCCTGTCTCGCTGTCTAATGACATTTCTGCCTATCTGCCCACCAGTCTGTCTGTCTCACTCTCTGCTAGACGTGTAGCCTGACTGAGCCCTGTTAAAGTTAATAGCTCTCCACAAGCACAGAAGCCCAGACAGGCCAACACCAATAAAACTCAAGCAAATTATATCAGAGAAAAAGAGGCACAGAGGAGTCGTTTTGTTACTGGGTTCAGCATTTCGAGTCTTAGGAGAAGGACTCTTGCGTCACGCAGGAATAGCTCTGCAGGAATGATGCAGACTGAATGTGCACACACCGACTCCTGGCATGAGCGAGACATTGTCGAAGCCTGGCTTCAACATCCTGAGAGGGTGCAAAGTGTCCTGGCAAAGCTCCTGTCCTCTTAGCCTCTGTCATACACCGTGTCCTGTGGCAGGCTGCCATGAACAGACATCTGGCTGCTTACTTTCCACAGAAACACAGTTTAAAGTCTAAAAGTCAGCAGAACGTGAAGGTGAAACCAGCCTCAGATCCGAGGCAGCAGAGAGCATCATCTTAATGCTTTAAAAATAATAATAATGACTTCCTGTAGTTTTGGATCTTCTTAAAACGATCTCACTGACCTTCCTGGTTCAGGTGATCTTAGCCTGCTCAGCCAAAAGATTACGACCACACTGGACAATTCTGCAGCATGATTCACATCCGGCTCCAACGTACGAAAAGGACGTTAACGTTTATGCCAAAGTGCAGAGTTCACTTTCAGATAAAAATTTCTAACTTATAGGGGAGAGAAAGGCCCAACTATTACAGATTCTCGTACTACTGGCGAGGAAAATAACCCTGTGTTGGCTCAGACCTCCACCCTTCAACAATGGCGAGAGAGAATAAAGAACGTGTATTCTTCATGTAGAAATGGATTTGGTTCTGGTGTTGTGTGCCTCTGTCATTTCCCATTTTGGATGGCCAGACAGATAATTTGGTAACGGCTGGTCGTAAGAAGTTATTTCGGTGTTGTGTGTGTTTGTTGTTTTGTGGAGGTCTCCTGCAGAAAGTACTTTCTCCCCCTTATTCTGGGATCAGTTTGGTGGGATGTCCATCTGTGTAGTTTGTCTTGATTTGGGATTGTAGGTTTGCTGAGACGCTGATTGTTTTCTGGGTTGTTGTGTTTTGTTTTGTTTTTAGTGTAATGTTTTGTGTTGTTCTTTATATGCATAATTTAAAATAAAACGCTGACACGCTCACAGTGACATGGTCGTATATGTTCACTGTCTGAGTTCAGCCTTAAACACATTGAGGCTGATGGTAACCTCGTTAGCTTTGCAGGTATTTGGTCACAAACCGAAGTATTGGACACATTCATGTTCTGACCCAACAGTGGTCATAGATGAAAAGTTAAAGGATTTCAAATCCGTCCAAAATGTTGTGGTGGTGCATCCAATAGATGCCAAGATATTTCAGTCTGGACCAAAGCACGATGTTGCCATCCCTCGGGGCCACACCAGGATTTTACTCAACATAATCTGAGGTCTCACAGACTGTCCAAGATCAACCTCGCAGCGTTGAAGCCTCTCCGGTCATTGTACTCCAATCATAAATCTTATATACGGCTTTAATGCTATTCAAAGCGCAGTGACGCTGACACATGGATCTGGCACAGGTTCCCAGTCTGGATGTCTGTGTATCCTAGTCTGGACTGGAAAGACCGGGTCCAACATTAGTCAGTGATACAACAGGCAGACATCAGCGTGTACCCAGAGTGTTTATACAGTCAGAGATAAGAATTTCATGCGATCCACAATGAAGCACAGTATGAAGTGTGGTTAACTCCACTTGGCTGGTTACACAAATAAACACACGACATATTCACAGCTACTATTGGACCCCTGTCTTTCCGTAATGGGAGCTCACTGCTCACCCAGACCCAGATCCAGATCCAGATCCCCGGGCACTGCCTCTGCCAAGCAGTGTAAATATTTAGGGTCACCCGTCGCACAGTGGAAAATGAAAGCCATGACTTTCACTGTGTGTGACAGAAAGAGACAGATAGAGAGCACGATATGTGTGTGTGTGCATGTACAGTTCATATCCATGTATGTATATGTGTGTGTGTGTGTGGACAGAAGCCAGCAGCACATACCTGTAAGTGTTACTCTTTAGTTTCTTCCCGGGCCGGGACTTTGACAGGAGGCAGAAAACCGTTATCTTTGTGAAGTGGAAGCCGTGGCATTCGAGGGCACCACATTAATCACTGCTGGAGAAAAGGCTGTCGGCTCAACATAAACACCATCCTGCAGAAACACACACACACACTTTAAGGACTCGTCTTTACTGCGTCACTCAGCAGCCTCACTCCTTTCTTTTTCATTTTGACTCAGATTTTCAGGAATTTCGCTTATTTTCTTACGTACAGCACCGAGTTCTAGATCAACAGGAGTGGAACCAGAAGTGAATTAACTGCAGCCTCTCTCTCTGGACTGACAAATGCTTCAGGTATTTACAGTCTCTCCTCAGAATTTTGTCCCTGTCGAAGTGAATTATCATTAGTATCATCACGCAACTTTAAAACTCCCCAGTGGAACTCAGCATGAGGGAGGAGTGAACTCTTATTAATAATAGTTTTTGGATCAAGTATAAGGCTCTTATTGTTTTCTGGCTTTTGCTTATTTCACCAAAACAACTCGACTGCTTCTGCAAACTTTGAGAAAATCCCAAATTAAAGGTCCAGTGTGTAAGATTTCAGAATATGATATTTACAGTCTGCCATGTTTGAATCGTCATTTTGGGCGGCTGTGGCTCAGAGGCAGAGCGGGTCGTCCACCAATCAGATGATCGGCGGTTTGATCCCCGGCTCCTCCGGTCTGCATGTCGAAGTGTCCTTGGGCAAGACACTGAACCCCAAATTGCTCCCGAAGGCTGTGCCATCGGTGTGTGAATGTGTATGAATGGCTAGGTCCTCAAACTGATGAGCAGTTGGCACCTTGCATGGTATCCAAGGCCATCAGCGTATGAATGTGTGTGAATGGGGTGAATGAGATATGTAGTGTAGAGCGCTTTGAGTGGTCGGAAGACTAGAAAGGCGCTATATAAGTACAGTCCATTTACCATTACCTACCGTAGCCCGACATGGACAAACTACAGCTCTACATTGGGGTTTTTTGAGTTTTTTGTGTATTTCACTGCCGTTATAGTTTCCTCTTCACGTGAGGAAGGAGTGACGAAACAACAGGGTGCCTACCTGCAGCTGTCACTAAATCATAAACTCATCAACATGCAGATATGCACACGTATGACGTCATGCCGTAGATACCAGGTGTGCATTACAAAATGTTTTAATAAATCTGACATGATTTCCCGCCCCCTGAGAAATGGTGACAGGATGGCAGGAGGTCAGGAATGATGAAGAAATTGTTAATAAAAATGCAACTCGAGGCAAAAAAAAAAAAGGTTTGATATATTAGAGCACATGAAACAGTATTCCTGTTTTATGCAGCGGGGGCTGGGGTGGGGCAGGTACACAGAGGTGACTTTCAGAATAAAAAGAGATCCTGTGCTATTAGGGAGCCGGGCTACACTGGGAGCATTTACAGCCACTTTGAAAAGAGCCTCAGAGACCTCGCGACGAAAGGAAAACTAGCTGGAGACACGGGGGGATAAATATAACTTGTGTGTGTGGCCTGTGGTGGATGCTCTCCTGCTGCACATGGAGCCTATAGGACTCCTTCACTCAGAGATCCGACAGCTTTGACCCCACAAGGAGTCACAGCAGCGAGCGCCGACCCGAACAAGTCCCAACGTTATCATCGCTCGGCGTTTTTACAAGAGGTAGGACAAGGTTTCAGTCCCATGCTGGAAACATGTTAAACTGGATAAATAAACTCTGTGTTTGTCGCCTGTGTGACTCACCTTGAATGGTCTGTATTCAGTTGGTGCTAACAGGGCTCTCTTGTGCTCCCTTTACCCTCGACACCCCCACATACACTCACCCTGTTGTGACCTTCGCTGGTCATAAACAGACCTGGAAAGTAGCTGGTCACAATCTGTGGATTCATTTGTCTTCTGTTATTTCTCCTCCACGGATGCACATTTCATTTTGTAACTAAGTTTTCAGTTAGCAAAGTTTTGCATGGCCCAAAACTTTTTTTTGTGATTAACAGTTTTTATTTTCATTTTCATTATTCAACGATACAAAAACACAAAACCCCCACCCCCGCAAACACACACCACCAACCATGCTGATCCTTTTAAGTTTACCAACCTCCACCCCAGTGCTCCTTCATGTACAACTTTAACAGCTACCCTAACTACACTGATGAAGACATAAAGCAAGATAAACTAAAACAAAAATGGACACAGAAAATGATTCGAGGGAAAATCAATACGAGAAATAGATAAAGCAAGCTCTGCATTAATGCGATATTCTGTAAACAGACAAGATTAAAGTAACAATCACAAAATAAAAATAAACAAAAACAAGCACATCCATTTTTTTTTACACAATTAACTGAAAACTTGTGTTTTGCATGGCCCAAAACTTTAATTTTAAATGTTGAATCTTCTATTACAGAGCCATAAAATATCTGATCTTTACTGAACAATTCTACTTTTTTTTACTTTAAACTACAGTTTAATTAATTTAATGAAGATTGAATCTGTGCATCAAAATCAAGGTCGTGACTTTTCTCTCGCTCTCTTACGAGCACAAAGGGCATTAAAAAAATAACACCCATTGTCAACTCAACAAAGAAACTAAATCTTTAATCTTGTCAGATATCACAGTTGTCAGTCATTCCAGCTGCCAACACCGTGACATGTAGAAGTTTACCCAGCAGAGCTGAATCAGACTCTGATGGAGACGCAGCGATACATTTTTCATGACTGTGAGCGCGCTCGCCTCAGTAATTTAGGTCGTCCTGCATTAGAGTCTCTGTCAGCATCTTTCTCAGAGCAGCTGAGGTTTGGAAGACGAACATCAGCTTTGATGCCCGGCTCAAGGGGTCTTGAAGTGTGTGTGTGTGTGTGTGTGTGTGTGTGTGTGTGTGTGTGTGTGTGTGTGTGTGTGTGTGTGTGTGTGTGTGTGTGTGTGTGTGTGTGTGTGTGTATGTGTGTGTGTGTGTGTGTGTGAGTGTGTGTGTGAGTGGGTGAGAGACCTCGATCTTGGTGTTAAAATGATGATGTGATCTTTCTCCAGTGTCAGGAGACACTGATGTGATCAGTATGATCTGTAAAGAGTTATTTAAATCATGTGTCAATGGAGGTGGAGCTGATGTTTATGCAAATGAAGACTATGACTCCTGTGCTGTCACATCTGGATCCTCGTGTATCTTAACGTTTCTTCAGTGGTAGATGTCGTGGTATGAAGAGAGAAGGATGGTAAGTGAAGTCAGATCGGGTCCATGAACATGAAGCATTCACCAGGATGATTGTAAAGACGGGCTCGCCGTTACCCCCATATGCGTGCACATATTGTAAGAAGGACGCAGAGGAGATGTGTAAAAAGAAGATTTATCCGTTAATCATACTCAGGTGTGCATTTCCAGCGGGGGCGGAGACTGAAGACTGGCGGAGTATGAAGACTCGGTAAAAGCATATTGTGGTTTGAGCTACGGTAACAACACCAGAGATGTATAGTAACGAAGTAGAACTACTTAAGTACTGCACTTATACTAAAATGCAGTATCTGTCCTTTTTTGGAGTATTATTTTTTCCCAACTTCCACTTTTACTGCACTACATATTTCTGATGAGTTTAATACTTTTACTCGGATACATGTTTCATGTGCTGAGTCGTTACTCGTTACTATTGTAGCGTCCAGCCGGACACGTGATGAATGACGAGGCGATATTGAACAAACTGCATTTATTGCTGAACGCTTTGGTTCCAGGACTCGGTGACTGTCGGCCGGAACCACGACAAAAAACCAACTGAACAGTCCCGGCCTCACATCAACCTCGCTCGTGCGCCGTACGTCACACACCTGACTCACCCAGGTGCGCTCTCTCACCTGCTGCCCCGCCCCCTCGCTCTGCATTCATTCAGACGCATTCACAGACCATGGGAAATCACAGAACTCTACCATGAACATTGTAACACTGTAACATTAGAAGTTGTGCCTTATAAATATTTGAAATAATATAAACAACAGTACTTGTACTTTCAGTACTTGAGTAGCTTTTTTTTTTACATACTTCTACTTGCAATACTTAAGTACAAAACATTTTGAATACTTTAGTACTTTTACTTAAGTATGGTGTTTAAAGAACACTTCAACTACTACTCAAGTCAGTTTTTTGATGTAGCACTTGTACTCCTACTCCTTTACTGCAGTACTTTATACATCTCTGAACAACACACAGGTGAACTTACCACCACCTGCTGCTCTGTCTCCACATGGGGTCACGTCAAAACAGGTCCCCGGGGAACGTGGCCCTTATGTATGGTTCTGGAGGACAGTACTAAGTGGGCAGTAGGAGTAGGGGAGTTTGTGTGAGGTTATGTAAAATATGTTTATGTTCATATATTCATGTGTATGTATTTGTTGTTTATTAATGGTATATGGGTTTGTAAATAGGTGTTTATATTGTATATAGTGTATTTATGTAAATATTTATGGTTTTTTAATATATGTGTAAATATGTAAAAACACCCATCAATGGTTTGAGCTAATTAGTCATATGATTAAGGGGAAATGGATAAAAGGAGAAATGTTTGTCAGGGTCGCGAGTTGTCGAGTTTGTATTGGAAGGAGATTGGATCATTATTATCATTATTGTCGTAAAGTGTTTGATTTGTATGCGTAGAATAAACACACATACGTTACCACCTGGAGAATCATTCTCGTGTTTTGCCTCCGGACCGCTCGGGTAAGCTGACAATGATGGTGAGGAGTAAACAATATGCATTATTATTTTACATGTTGGTAGCTGTAAAGTTTGAACTTTACATGAATTTTTCTTTATAAATCCATCAGGTGTGATGAGTTCGTCTGCGCGGAGTTCAGGGATGCAGCAAATCTGATCACGCCGGAGCAGATTGATGTGATGAGTGCTTCAACCGACATCTGCTGATCTCAGTCGTCTCTTCACCTGCTGAGGTCGGAGCCAGATGATGTGGATTCATTCGAAGGGAACAGGTGAGCCGTACAGCACGACATCATCGCGTTTATATACCTGTGGGAGTTGAAAAGGGTGTGAATCAATACCAGTGACTCAAAGATCTCTTCAGCATGTCGAAACTTCTGGCTTTCAAAAGTAAACTAATCTGTTTTGGAACAAACAGTCCCCGCCTATACGGATTCCCAGACACGTAACTCCATCGCAATGCTACTCATCCGTTTTACAGCTGATTTAACTGGACCAATCATTGGCTTTAAAATATCAGCCAGCCAATGTTCTACTCAATAAGACCTGGATGGATTCATAAGCGGAAACAGGTGCATAATAATAATAATAATTATTATAAGCACACAAATTCAGAATAAAAAGAATAAAGACACATTTTTAACAGACGGAAACTGTTTCAGTGTCATTTCAGCGTCTATCCAAAACCATCTTTATCGTTTGACTTGAAAATCTTCAGTCCAGATGAAGTGAAGCTGTGTTTTGTGTAAGCAGTTTGGTTACCATCATGCGGGTCACCAGAGATCTTTAAATAAAACGTTCTGAACGGGAATGCACAGGGTTCTCCTCTAATGTGTTCTTTCCTCTTCTTTGCCCGTGAGCACGTGCAGATGCTGCAGCGATGGCGGCTTTGAAGAGACTAAAGTTAGTGTGTTTTTCTGTCCTCCAGCAGCAGAGCTCTTTCACTCTCTCTAAGTTTTACTCGTTGGAAGGACACTATATAATTTTCTCTAAGCCAGCCGAGTCTCTATTTTTTTCCAACCACTAATTAATTATAATTCAGCACAGTTTGATGCAGTCAGGCCAAAGGAATGCCGGAGCCTGCGAGTCGAGTTTAGAGGAGAGGAGGAGGAGGCTGACAGAGGGATGGATGGATGGAGGGAGAGAAGGGAGGGAGAGAAGGAGGGAGGGAGTCTGTGGTTTCTATCGAGCTCGCAGGCCCGGCCCATTGAAGGGATTTAATTACTTGTATGACCAAAGTCTCAGAGGCAGATCGCGCCACACACTGCTGACTGCAGAGGTGTGACCGATCACGCCGCAGACAATTACTGAGGCTCGTCTAACCTCGAGCAGTTTGATGGCTCCGGTCCCACGTCAGTGTTTGGATAAACGAGAAGCACCGAGGGACAAAATGTCAGATGCAACAGGTCAGGGCTGGCAAAGCCAGGGAGTGGATTTCTGTATTTTTGTGACAAAAAAGTGACAATTTGAGATATTTCATCTCAGAAACACGTCCCATGTTCACAGTAACAAAGTTCCCAGTTTCTCTGTATCACGCCAGATGAGAATGTCAATATTGGAAAATTCTGCAGGTTGCATTCAATGCCAAGGATTTTCAGATTCTTGGTTTTTGCATTATCTGTCTACTTACAGTATGGTAGGTCCATGAAGAAATTGTGTAGAGGGACAATAAAACAGAACGGTGCTGGTGTTCGGCAACTTGAAAGCTACGTTTAGGGAAAGACTGTGGTCATAGTTAATAAAATGCAAATGTTAACTCTGTCAGAGAGAGGTAATTCAAATGATCGTCCGTCCGCCGTCAGCAGGAGCTGCACACATAAAGACAATCAACCTTCGCACCTAAATTCATCAGTTATGTGTGCATGGACTGTGGGAGGAAGCCACACAGACACCAGGAACCTTCTTAATGCATGGTGTAGTTGCTGATTGCAACCCTCTAGCTTCACCCTCTCCTTGTGCATGAAGGAGAAACACACAAAAAAATTAATTTGAATTTGTCACTGCTGGACTATGAAACAGTGTTTCAGTGAAGGACCTGCAGCGTCTGTAAAAATAAAAGGTTCATTTTAAGGTAACAAAAACATAACAGATCCTATTTTCAGGTGATTATACACTAATGAAAACACAGTTCTGCATATTATGTTCTATTTCTGCCATACTCTGTATTTAGAAACCTGACAACCTTTTTAAAGCAAAGTGTTTGTGGAAAAACCTCAAACGTTGCAGTCTTTAGAGACCCCATGATGATATGTAACTGGCAAAACTCCGAACTTGTCATTCTGAGTCAGAAAGGATATCTAATGATGCTGCTACAGTTGAGATTTTCTCTCTGTCAGAAATTAAAGCAGTTGTGGAGAGCCTCATTATATTTTTACTGCCTCATGACATTAAAATAAATCTCAGAGCAGGACGACTCATGCCAGAAACCTCTCTGTTGACACTTCTTCCTCTGGCCTCTGCTCAGCTGCAGCGAGCGATCGCAGCCTGATGGAGCAGCGTGCCATATGTTTCCCTCAGCAGACACGAGCAATCTGTACTTAAAATGAGCCTTAGGTATTCCGATTGGAAAACTGCGACTGACTTCATTTACATAAGTGGTCTTAATTAGGTGCTAAACTGAGGAAAGCTGCGTCTGTCGAGCTTTTGCGCATGGTAGTAATTAGCGCAGTAAATCCAGCCCAATGCTCCAGATAAATGTGTCAGCTAAAGGACTCGAACTTAAAGGTTTCATTTCATGCAAAGCTTCAAATTCCACCTTGTTTTGAACCGTGCAGATCTGTCATCGAGGATGTCACAGAGTACAATTTGCAGCCTTTGGGACTCCGCAGATGGAGATGGGCTTTTCAGCAGTCTCTCATCTTCAGCATTAAAAATACAAGTTTGTTGTGTTCCAGTGTTTACCACAAAACAAATGTCGACACAAAGTTTTGGAATCACAAAGCGGTTTGATTTAAAGAAACATTAAAACTTCTCTCTGTCATTTTTGCAGAATCGCTTTGAATCCTTTTCCCATGTTCGACATTTTTGTGGCGATGCTACTTCTTTGTTCGTGCCTCAGTAAAAACGTCCTCATTGATTCAGCAGACGGGCCTCAGCGCCTCGGCCTGCAGTATCAGAGAGCTCGCTTGCGTAGGCCTGTGTGGGTGGTCCGGCTGTTCTGTCATACAGGCCCGACTCGTTCTGCAGGGGCGACGATGTCATCACAGCCTCGTCTGCATCGAGCACACACACACACACACACACACACAGAGGAGTGTTTCGTTCAAAGTGAAAATCATCAGTCCCACCACCATCAGAGACTGTCGTGCATTCAAGCTTGCAGTGCACATTATTCATCTTTCACTCTGCGCTCATGAGAAAGACGAGCACCAAACCAGAACCTAACCGCGGGGTGCTTTGGTGGAAATGCCGCAGACTTTAAATCGAGCAGAAGATTCTGTTATGCAAATATTTTGTGATGCTGAAGTGAAGCTTTAATGAGAAGCTTGCAGAACTTTGCGTCGTCTTCGAGGCTAAAAACAGAGTCTGGGAGGAACAGAGAAAATCAAGACGACAGCAGATGTGGTCGAGCGTCCCTGCAGGAGGGTTGGATGCATAGAACATGACTGGATAGATTGGGCATTCTCGCAAAAATCAATATTTTCAAGCTGTCACTGGGCAATCTGAATATTTGGTTATATTGTTGCGAGTGGGTGAGCGGGAATCTTCCGGCAGCTGTTGAACTTTCAAACTTTCGGAGTGTCCTGAAAATGGAACAGAGCGCTCCTGTGACATGAGCACAGCTCCCTGCAGGAGAAATGTTTTCCCACATCAAGAAAGCAAGCTCGTCAATACGAGTGAAAAGTAAAAGGTGGAGGAGATAACGAGAGACGTTTACCTTCAAATGACCTGCGTGCATTTAACAGTTCATCATAAGTCAGGAGGAAAGTTTCCAGATGGCACGGTCAATTTTAAAGCGACCATAAGTCAAATAAAGAAAACCTGATGTTTTCTACTTTTATTGTGTTGTGCAACTCCTGAAATCACCAAGTTCAGCTTGTTCTTAGATTTTATTGGTAATTGTCATTGCACTCCATCCAATTAGACGCCTCTGACCACCAAACTGCCAGAGAGTTCACATGTTATTTTACTTGTACACGGGCTTTGTCTGGTCCATTTTGTGATCTGCTCTAAAGCTAAATGTTTAGTATATTTCTGACAGACATGTCTAAATTTGTTCTACATATTGTTTAAAGTTCCATTTCTTCAAAATATTTTTAGATAACTTATTTGAAATGAGTTTGTTCGTTGCTTTGAGTCTGGCCCTTTTAATTCTACAGCAGGCAGTAACAGTGGGGTGAATCCAGTAAACTGGAGCCGGTGTTTTGGTTGGAGGTTACGGTAAGGAGCTGTCCAGTTATAGCTCAGCAAACCAGAATAACATGCGGCCCAAACACCCCCCCCACACACACACACACATGCACACATAGAAAACACATGGTTTGCATCTTGAATAACAGCTATATACTTTCACACAAGAACCAATGCAGCGCTTCATTTTTTTTTGGGAACGGCAGCTGTGCCGCGGGCATCGTCGCCGCAGGGCGGGTGTTTGCAGAGACCAGTTTAGGTCTATTTGTCTCCCAGTCGGGACTCAGCCCCGTCCTGTTACAACCTCACAGAAAGTGGTCAGAGGTGCCCGGTCCTGGATCCCTTCAAAATAAAACTGAGAAGAAAGACGAATGTCGGAGATGAAAGTCTTTGATATCCCACTTTAAATTTCGGGTGGAGGCTCATTTTCAGTTTTGGGGGTAAATGAGTCTGGTTTTGTTTTGGGCGATTTGTCCTCAGCTCACAGACACTGTGACTGAGAGCTGACTGAATCCATACAGGATTATTTTAAGCTTAAATTCAGCAGCAAATTTCCGTTGCCCGGCTGTAAAGCTCAGCTCTGTCCAGCGGGGCATTTAAGGGTACACGTTTGTTTTAATTCACACATGTGCACATTTCTCTGAATTACAAAACACGCACAGGCCTCTGAATCCTCCCTCTGTTTTTTTTTATTTTTATAGATATAAATACACACCCAGTTAGTCTGCTGTAAACCAGCTTTTATTGGGACATAAAACTTTTTTCCATCAACACCACGCAACTGCTCCTGCTGCTGCACACAGGGGCATTTAGGTTTATACTAAAATACCTCCACTCCGGCTCCAGAGGAATTTGTTCATCACAGATTCACTAGAATCACAATTTTCTCATTGTTTTCCTGACTCGCTCCTCTGTGCATAAACTCTCCTGGAGCTCTTGCCTCACTTTTCCCTGCACACATTACGCATGTAACCTCTGAGAAGTTTGTCCTGAGGGAAAAGACTGGAAAGCAATAATGTTGAAGAGTCGAGGCATATCAAACAAACTGTGGCATTGCTGAAGGCGAAACAAGGTGCAGCAGTAACATGCGTTGGATGTAAATAGATCGAGTTTTAGCTCTGATTGCTAAAATTAGACGAGGTGCGAACGTGCCAAGAACGTCTCTTGTTCTTCTTCCAAGTTTTAAACCGACTTTGAGTCGTGAACTTTTTAACTTCTCGAAGTCGTCGTCTGTGATTGAGGTGAGACTGAGAAACAGTTTGATCATTTACCTGTCCTGAGAGGGAACTTTGAAACTTTGTCTTGTAGAAGAAACTGATGTCATATGGGTCATCTTTGGACTATCGGCTTTACAAACCGACACCGTGGGGTTTGACTTGAGCAATCAGCGGGAAGGGCGGGTCGATGAGAAGGCGTTATTTGGGTCACATGATGAAAAGTGTACGATCCAGCTTGAGGCCGTTGGGAGACGTTTGGCTTCAGGCTGAAGAAATGACAGACGTACACGACGTGAGTGTTTCTGCAGTTTGTAGTCGACGGCACTGAATTGTTCCTTTGGCTCCGTTAGTGAGGATCTGCAATATGAGTCACACAGTGGGTGAATCATGTGTTGCCATTTCGAGGGATTATCTAAGACTGGCACATGAAAATGTTTCTCACTTCTTTTCATTTTGCATCCTTTGTTTCATACTTTCACGCCCCTAACTCTTTTCTATCTCCCATCCTCCCCCGTCACCTCCTCTCTTATCCTCCCTCTCTTTCTGTTTCTTCACTTTCTTCTCCTCATCTCACCTTCCTTCTCCTTCACCTCTCGGACATCCTCCCCCACCTCTTCCACCACCATCATAGCATCCATACTGCTGCTGTGGGGTGGAGGGGTAGACAGGGTTGGGAGATATTTCTGCGGGTGCCAGACAGACATAATAAAAAAAATAAAACCAAAGAGGGTGGAAAGGAAAATCTATTAAAGGGACTTATTCACATCTAATGTTGCAAATATTTCTTTTGGGATCTGAATAAAATCGTTTATAATCCAGGAATAAAACCTCAGCCAAAGACACGACAGCGTTCAGCAGGCAGGAAACAAGAGGAGGCATTTTTACTGCTGAAGCTCATGCACGGATTGAATGAGCCTGCTGTGTGAAATAAAGGATGCAAACAGCTGATTTATGCGTCCCCGGGTAGCAAACAGCTAAATAAAATGCCCTTTTTTTTTAAAGTATAGTCATTATGTGTCTGGAGTTATTTTTTCATAATGTCATTGAGGAAGAAAACGCGTCCAGGCGTCGCTGTAAGTTCAAGTTTATTTGTGCACTTTGATGAAACATTGTGAAACGTTAAAGAAAGAAATCTGCAGAAAAACTAAACAGTACATGTTTAAAGGTCTTTTCTTCTATTTGAAGTTTAGATTTCCATAATTTATGTGTTGTTGTGGTTTTAATTACAAAAGATTCTCGTGTAGTTTTAATTTTAAGAATTACTGAGTGATGCACAGCCAGGCCGACCAGGTAACAGACTGTAGCCTGTCCAGGTAGATCCAGGTGTGACGTCACAACCTTCATCACTGTGTATTTCTGATACTTTTACACCTGCTTTATGATAATAACACAAAAAAAGTCTCATATCTACAATATGGGAGCAAAATAAGAAGCCTTGAAGTCAGTACAGCCATGCCAGCAAGTTCTGTCACTCACAGCATTATAATTCATCCTGAGGGGGGACATGAGTGTGTGTGTGTGTGTGTGTGTGTGTGTGTGTGTGTGTGTGTGTGTGTGTGTGTGTGTGTGTGTGTGTAAATTTTTATACCAATCCGTCCAATAATTCACGCCGAGAGTGCCACTGCCCGCCCGGCTAAAAATAGTTTTAGCAGATTAAAAAGAGTAAACCGTGCGCTGGTGAACATGTTGATATCTTCTATCCGTTTCATTCCTCTTGTCACTTGGTGTTTCTTGTTTTTCTGGAGCTTCTCTTCAGTCGTCATGAGGGTTTCTGATTGAAGGCAGCTGTTCCTGAGCCGAGGCGAGCTCTGTTTGTTCTTGTTGATGTGATTTATTTCAGCGATGACACATTTCATCGTCTCCTGGGGGGTGGGTATCTCAGTCCTGCTTCCTGATTGAATATTTTCTTATGTGATCATTGCACATGCTGCAACATACGGCTGCACACCATGTGTCTTCATTTCAGATGTTACCTTGAGTGCAGTGCATGGAGCCTGTAAGCTGTGGAGGCGGTGACAGTGCCGGCGGTGGCCGGCGAGGTGACAGGATTTTAATTTGTCTCGCTCAGCCTGCTGTCTGGAAGCGCGTGTTAATCGCCCAGACGCCACTCTAATGCTTTAACAATAATAACGGACCCGTTTAATAGAAATGAATTACCGTCATTATGCAGCGAGGGGCCTGCCAATCCCACGACTCTGGGCACCGGCTCAGACAGAGGGGGGTACGAGGCAAAGCTGGAGCTCACTCCTGCAGTGAAGTGATAAGTGAGGCTGTCAGCAGACTGAAGACCTGCCTCCAAAGACGAGCGGCTGTCAGGTGAAAAACACGTGACTCCACTTTCCTGCTCATTCAGCAGGCAGGTCTGTGCAACAGCAAAGACGAGAGCTCACCTGATAAACTGAACTCAACACTGCCAGGGAATCAAGTCAAGTTAGCGTTTCAGTTTTAGTCACTAATGGGAACAGGTCAACAAATATCACGTTTACAGATTTTAAAAAGACTTTCAATCAGCATGAGCTGGTTAATCAAACATTTCTGTGCTTCATGACACAGAGCTTCACTAACTGGAGCCAGCAGTCAGTTTGCTTAGCTTAGCACAAAGACTGAAAACCAGTTTTAGCCTGAAGCTGTCATGTCAGTCTTCACTACAAACATCGTGACCGTACATGAGGGTCGGAACGTACATGGACCGGATAATCCAGAGTTTTGCCTTCTGGCCGAGCTCTCTCTCTGAACCACAACGGTCCAGTACAGCGTCCTCAGTACTGCAACCTCCTGGTCTGTCTCACGCCCTCACTCACGAACAAGACCCTGAGATACTTGAACTCTGTCGCTCGGGGCAATAACTGACTCCCAGCCTCAGCTTGCTCCCGATAAAGGTCATTAAAGGTTATATCCAAGTGTAAACTCACTGTGACACGACCCACTGGCAGCTTCGGGACGTTTGGACAAGAGCAAATGAAAGTGGTGGGTGATGTGCTGCAGGCTGGGCTGCACTTGGTTTTCATGTAACGTGCTGAGGAAAGTCTCTTTATTGGCTGAGTGAGTGAGTGAGTGACAGGCAAACCAGCCGGCACAGCGCTGTGAAACTTTTTTTTTTGAGCAGACTCAGAGTTTCTGCAAAAACATCCTGCTCATCTTTTACAGAGCAACGATCGAATCAGTCCTTCGTTACGTATCACCTGCTGCTTTGTCAATCTCACAGTAAAATCTATCTAAAATCGGATTCTTAACTTTTTTATAAAGGTTATAAAGTTAGTGTGTGTGTGTTGGTGTGGAAATAGATTGGTGGCTGTGAGTGTGATCATTTCTAGGGGATGTATGACTGAGCTATATTTATGACAGGATAAATATTACTGGTATATGTATTGTGAATACCTATCTTTATCGTTTTATTTCATGTCATGCTGGTTTGTGTATATCGTAGGCTGCTACGTCTGCACCGTTTGTGGGATGTTGATATGTTGATGTGTGTTTTATGGTGCTGTAACCTTCCCCTATCTCTAAGACACATTTCTCCCTGGTGGAGACAAATAAAGAAACTAACCTAGGATTCGAGTTATCACAGGCTGGTAAAATAAATACCAACAGCGTGGAACATAAATAATATTTCCCTACCAATGCTAGACAATATACATTATGATCATCTCTGTGTAGAAGGGCATGCACACATCTGGCATTAAAATAATAAATACAACACTGGCCTATTTTTACGTCTTCATGGAACATAGGAGCCACCTACGCACTCTGCTCTTACACCTGGTGTAACTGGTTCCAGTGATTATAAAGGAAGCGTTGTGTGTCCACACTCTGCATACGTTACACGTTCAACAAATCAGAGCTGTCGGTGTTTCTGGTATCAAGCTGGGGCTGATGGGTGTTAGCATGAAGTCAAAAACTGTCGGATGAATTATGCAGCGAGTTGAAACCTTAGAGCTACAAACAAAAACAAAGATAGAAGCAGAAATGTCGGATCAGCAAGAACAAGGATTCGTTTTTTTGAGAAATCTGCATTTGGTGCAGGTAAACGCTGCAGCCTGACGGCGGCGTGCTGCTTTCTGATGGCTGCTTAACAATGACTGGAACCCCTCCAGCTCTTTCCCTCCAACAAGCAGCGAGCAGGCTCGCATGCCTGCCTGTTCATGGCATGCCACCCAGCCAAGGAGACATTGTTTTATTGTTCCTTTGCACAATGTGAGTTGTTAAGCCTGAAAATGAACTCAGATTGTATCAACAGCATCTGGTCCTGGTTCAGTTTCTAAGATTGCTTCTAATGGGGAAGAATGTGTCTGCCAGTCTCGACAGACTATCGCTGAGGAGCTTAAACGTGTCTGCAAGAGGAGCTGCTGTAATCTTTTTCATTCGTGTGTGTCTGTTTTTAAAGCTGCTGCATGTGCAATAAATGGAGGGGAACATTTCAGCAACAGTGTCCAAATAATACTGTATTTTGTTGGCAGTTACCTTTGTAATAAAACTCTTCACATCCGCCTACCTCCACTTGTTATATGTAGCATTGAGCCACTTTGGGCCGATATCTGAAAAACAAGAGGATCAACTTTCTCCATACATTTGTCATTTTGGTTGAGACGGAGCTGTGATGTAGTCATCGCTGTGTTCACACTCCCACGACATCTCTAAACACTAAAAGCTGGAATCAGACTGATTCAGTCCGATCGCTTTATCGGACACAGACCTGATCCCATGCAGTAATATATGTAAACGAGGTCCTGTGCAGCCGAGCCTCTTCAGGTAACGTTATCGAGTGATTTGATTGTCGTCATCTCTCAGGTATGCATCTCGGCTGTTGGAACAGGTTTGTTCTCTCATGCTCGGCGGCTCGGCTCAGCTGCTGGAGATTAATGAGCTGTCAGCGGCGAGGGAGGCATTAACGAAGCCTTCCCCTGGTCAGAAAAGATAATTACTGTTGATCACTAGTGCTGTAAGAGTAATAACTGTCCCCGTCCCTCTGCTCATCCGTCTCTGCCTACCTGGCTACATGCTTGCCAACATTTCTCCCCACCTGTGTCTGCTCAGCTGTCTGCCTGTCTGAATGCATGTTGGGATGTTACTGGATAGGTCTTATTAAAACCCATTATTTCTGATTTCCCCATCATTTATAATTATGCACAACACGACTTCACTGTTCTTCACTGAGCTCACACACAGGTTAGAACAGGGAGAGAGGTTAGACGCAGGTTCAGTCTGCAGGGAAAGTGCTCGAGACTCAGATTGAGTCAGAGTGACGGGGTGAGGTTCAGGATCGAGTTCAAGTGGAAAGACTCAGACCAGCAGGCTCAGGTGGCCATGGAGGAGGCAGGCCATTGTTCCAGCCGCCCGTTACTCTGAAAACGGTCCCGTTGGGAAAAGCCTGTTTGTTTTACAGCCCATTGTCCTGAAAACAGAAGCCCACTGCTCTGAAAGTCGGTTTTTCCATAAATACTTACACACACACACACACACACAACACTTTGGTAGTCCATAGAGATTTGGCTTGGGAACTGGAGGGTGGCTGGTTCAAGTCCCACATAGACCAAAAATATGGTTCACCTTCTTGAGCAAGGCACCAGCGCTGGTCTGGCTGCCCATCACTCCACCATCTCTCTCCACATTTGCATGTCTATGACGTTATACTGCATGTAGATCAAACTGCGACTTTTGGAAGATCAGATGAAATGAGCTTTCAGTCCAATGAGACCTTTCCTGACAGCATCAGATCTAACCTGCAGCTGGATGTTGGTGAACAGGTATCAGCAGCAGTTTGTTAACATCGAGGTTTTCCACTGGACTGACACCAAAGTTACCGGTGCAGCGCTCAGCATGATGAATGACAGGAAATGTGACTTCACCTGGTATATACAGAACACAGCGACGTGCTTCTTTACGTTTACAATGCACAATAACAGAATGTTGCAGCTGGGTTATATAATAAGTTCATCAAAGCTGAGTCTGTCTCTGCTGAGGAGTTTAATGCTTCAGATTTAATCTGGAGCTTAACACACGTTCAGAGCTCACGTGTGTGTTTGTGTTATCTGATGTAGCCTAAGAGCCACATTCATTACCACCCAGACTGTAAACTGCACAGTGACAATAATCGCTGCGGACAGAGAGGCTGCTTACTGAAAGTGTCAAGTCATCGATCTGAAATAAACTGGGCCCAGTTAGGACTCACGAATCGTAAGTGATGAGACCTGTGTTTGTGGAGGAAGCTGTGAACTTCAGCTCTCAGTCTTTTCAGGATTTCTCCTCTCAGTTAACGGAGGCATGTTTCCCCACTCTGCTCAGAAATATGAATGTAACAAGTACAAGAGAAAAAGCATGAAAGAGCCTGTGTGGGAGCTGCCATGGATTCATTTTCTGAACAACTGATGTGACAAGTCGAAATGTGAAGTGATAAAAACTGCGTCTGTGAGCTCTCTGTACGTCATGCAAACATCGTTTCCTCTTCCACGTGTTCTCCATCTTCCTCTGAGCTCGTGTTAGTATTTCCTTCCCTGCGTCCACAACACATACAGTCAGTGCTACATGAATGCTGCTACTTTCCATATATTATCCCGTATGAATCATAGCACTGACAGCAAGATGCCTCAGAGTAATGACCTCTCTTCATGTGGCTTCTTCAGCGCCGACCCTCCGTGCACACACTGATGCAATTACTCCCAGGATGAAACACTTTTCATGTGGCGCGAGCCGAGAGTTTATTTACTTCCTCTTTCTATCGAGCTGTTATCAGTTCAGACGTTCTCTGTGGAAAGCATGAGTGTTGAAGTGTGTCACTGTACACAGACTTAACTGTTACACTGGGTTTAAATGTGGATCACAGTCACATTTCAACACAACAGACCCGAACACATTTATTAGATTTCAGTGAACAGATTTAACACAAACAGATATTAAAATGTTAAATAATAATAATTCAACTTCCAACCCATGTTTTATTTTGTTCTTCTCGTGGTCCAGGTTTGGCTAAAGACCATAGACAGTTTGTATCCATGACGTCGTCCACAGGTTTCTGAGGAGCCGTTGTGAAGCTCGTTGTGTCGTGGCTCCGGTCGCCTCCGAGACGTGGAGCGTGGACTGAAGGACGCCTGGTGGATCCAGCTCCACTGTCAAAACTCTTTTAATAATCTGCTACATTTCTGAAGCGGCACAGAGAGATGAAGTGAGTTTACATTCAGCTGGCGCCTTATTGATATGGTGTTGTCTGACACAGATTACAACAAAGACTTTATTAGACTGCACAGGTTTTATTTACGTGCTGCCCTCACGGACAAAGGAGCAATGTAATAACAGAAAACATAAAAAATGACAGGTTAGAAGAGTTTAATATAAAAGATTTACAGTACTGAGAACATTGTAATGTGACATTTATCATGAAGTTAAACCAACTTAGACAGAATTTGTATTCCTCATTAATTAATTAATGAATTACCTTTCATTTGACCTGCAGTGCTGGTCATAGTAACACAGAGCTGCTGTGACATGGACAGGTTTCAAACCTCACCTTGTTTTTTGTCACATACAGTTTACACAAACTAACTATTATATTAATGACTGCTTTAGGCTCGATGCTGAATTCTATACACATCTTCTTCATATTTTGTCCGACCTGTAGCGGTAACACGGTGAGGAGCATCCGTGTTACAATGAAGCGACCAATCAAAGTGTCCTGTCAGGATCTTAAGCTGCCAATCACAGAAACCCTCTGTATGTTCCAGTATAAGATCCATCTCGTTCCCTCCGTGGCCTCGTGGCGTTTCTTTCGAGCAGCAGGTCATCACTTCAGCACACAGCTCTGAAATTGGCTGCCGGCACCATCGTGCATTATTAACTTTGTGGTTTGAAGCGATGTGTGTCCTCGCCAGGAAAAGCCATGGCTGACTGGGAGATCCTCAGCTGCTGGAGTCATAGACAAACATTAGTTCTTTTAATTAAGTATGGCAATGAACGTGCAGCATAATTAGTCACTGCGAGGGTTTGGGAGGGGCGCGCATGCAGCTGCACCTCCAGGCCGACGAAGCTGGGGAAGCTCTGAAGCTGCAGAGCATCAAATATTTTCTCCGTAAGGTTTGTATTCCATAAATGCCGATATTCTTTTCCACCTCCTCACATCTTTGTCTTGGCAATTAAATTGATTGGAGTGATGAAATGAGGACTAATTACCCACAGTTAATAATCTGAGCGCAGAATCATTTAGCTACCGACAACAGCGGCTCCATTGATTTCTGATGACCTGGAGGCATCGAGCAACCTCAGATCTCTGAAGTCGATAACTGCTCACACACACATGCATGTGCAAGCAACAAATCTGACTCCTGAACTACTCCCAGAAAAATTAGTTGTGGCAGGCGTTTGCAGCCCGGAGACGAGGTACAGTATGTGTGGCTTACAGGGTGTTGGCTGGTGAGATGTGCAGTTTCACTCTTCTGAAGCGTTTTATCGTTTGGGGTTCAAAAAACAAAAAAGCCACTGCCAAAGGACTTGGCGTCCCATCGCTTTTAAGTGCAACAGGCACAGACTTGCAAAATATGTAATTATTAAAGTCAACTCTCCGAACAGCAAGCGTTCTATTTAAGTGTTTTCTGTCCAATGCGGGTGTCTCGTGCTCAGGGTGGGTGTATTTACAGATGAAATTAAAAATCTGATCTGTGGTGGGAGTCGCTCACCTGAACTGTCAGCCAACACCTCCTCCCCCCTCATTCGATTTCACGTTCACATCTGATGTGTTCTGGCAATTACAACCAGCTTGAGCCAAAGACATCCACCCGCTTGAATGAAAACATGACTGACTGCAAACATAAACCTGTTAAGAAAACTGTTCCTAATCCTGGATGATGGAGTAATGAAAACTTTACAAGAACTGAGTGATGATTTTTTTTTTTGCTTGAACTCAGAAAAACACTTTACAAATAAAGAAACGCAGCCTCATGCGTGCACGTACCTGCTGTGGATGTGCTCTGGAAACAAACAGCATCAGGACAAATACAGAAAATATTTATGAATATATGTTTTGACATTTTAATACAAAAGATACTAAAATGTTTGAACATTTTTACAACATGGATTCTGTCGTTTTGTCACATGTTTTAGCTCAAAGATCATTCTTAACGTGGAAACAGTTTGTCTGCGCTGTATTCACCTGTACACCTTATTCAGAGGATTTTCAGCTTTTATTTCCTGGTAAATGATAGTTATTCTAAATGGAGTGTACTTATATAGCGCTTTTCTAGTCTTCCAAACACTCAAAGCGTTTTTACACCACATCTCATTCACACAGTCCGACACTGACGGCATTGGCTGCCATGCAAGATGCCGACCGCTCCGTTTCTTTTGTTTTAGGAGCTAATCATGGTGCAGGGGTTCAGTGTTTTGCTGCAGGACACTTTGACATGCAGACTGGAGAAACCAGGGATCGAACGCCGCGATTAATCTGACTGATGGACAACCCAGCTCTAAAACCACTTTTACACCTAATGAATCTCTCATGGCGCTGTTAAGCGCTTGGGCAGAAACCTGAATCCACAATGCAGGCCACAAACAGGAATTACTTCTGAAGGTTTTTATTCCGAGACACGAACAGACAATACAGGAGGAGTCTGGAGGGAAAGCTGCAAGACAGGACGACGAGGACAAGCTGAGTGTGGCTGAGGACAAACAGACATAAGAAGCAGGAATACAAAAATGTGCAACGACGACGGTACAGAAACAAACTGGCAGTGTGGGGAGGCTGAACCAGACTTAAATGCTGCAGGAGCTTGATGAGAGAATGAGGTGCAGGTGTGATGCAGAGCAGGTGAGGATCAATGGAGGAGAAATGGGTCAGCCATGCCCAGACAGGGGAGACAGACAGAACCGAGACAGAACACTAGGGGAGGTTAGTGCATGCTCATGTTAGGACGTCCAATCTAAACTCCGGAGCCAGTGGACAGAGAGAAAGCCCAGCAGAGCTGCTTCACTGCTCTCTTAATTATTTCACACCTGCCGGGAGTGTCGGCGCAGGCCCGGCAGCTGAGCCGGAGCATGATTGATGTGTGTGTTGTTCCTCTGTGTCCTTCACCTGAAGCTGTGGCTGCACAATGAGCTGCTGCTTCTGCTTCTCCTGCTTCTCCTGCTTCTCCTGCTTCTCTGCTTCTCCTGCTTCTTCTGCTTCTCCTGCTTCTCCTGCTTCTCCTGCTTCTTCTGCTTCTCCTGCTTCTTCTGCTTCTCTGCTTCTTCTGCTCCTGTCTGCTGTTCTGCTTCTGCTGCTTCTCCTGCTTCTCCTGCTTCTCCTGCTTCTGCTGCTTCTCCTGCTTCTTCTGCTTCTCCTGCTTTGCTGCTTCTCCTGCTTCTCCTGCTTCTCCTGCTTCTGCTGCTTCTCCTGCTTTCCTGCTTCTCCTGCTTTTCTGCTTCTCCTGCTTCTCTGCTTCTCTGCTTCTCCTGCTTCTCCTGCTTCTGCTGCTTCTCCTGCTTCTCCTGCTTCTCCTGCTTCTGCTGCTTCTCCTGCTTCTCCTGCTTTTCCTGCTTCTGCTGCTCTCCTGCTTCTCCTGCTTCTGTGTCTCCTGCTTCTCCTGCTTCTCCTGCTTCTCCTGCTTCTCCTGCTTCTGCTGCTTCTCCTGCTTCTGCTGCTTCTTCTGCTTTGCTGCTTTGCTTTCCTGCTTCTCCTGCTTCTCTGCTTCTGCTGCTTTCCTGCTTTCTGCTTCTGCTCTCCTGCTTCTGCTGCTTCTGCTGCTTCTCTGCTTCTCCTGCTTCTGCTGCTTCTTCTGCTTCTGCTGCTTCTTCTGCTTCTCTGCTCTCCTGCTTCTTCTGCTTCTGCTGCTTCTCCTGCTTCCTGCTTCTGCTGCTTCTCCTGCTTCTCCTGCTTCTGCTGCTTCTCCTGCTTCTCCTGCTTCTGCTGCTTCTCCTGCTTCTTCTGCTTCTGCTGCTTCTCTGCTTCTCCTGCTTCTGCTGCTTCTTCTGCTTCTCCTGCTTCTCTGCTTCTCCTGCTTCTTCTGCTTCTGCTTCTGCTTCTGCTGCTTCTCCTGCTTCTCCTGCTTCTGCTGCTTCTGCTTCTCCTGCTTCTCCTGCTTTCTGCTTCTCCTGCTTCTTCTGCTTCTTCTGCTTCTCCTGCTTCTCCTGCTTCTTCTGCTTCTCCTGCTTCTTCTGCTTCTCTGCTGCTTCTGCTGCTTCT
>CM014095.1:31569396-31641692 GCA_004119915.2 Collichthys lucidus
AGAGAGAGAGAGAGAGAGAGAGAGAGAGAGAGAGAGCTATGAAACATTTAGAAAACATAAAGTGGAAAATGACTCGGTTAACTCTGATAACTGGTTCAGTGCCAGACCACACACATGGATGAACAGATATGGATGGCTGCACACACATACACACACAAACACATGTAGCAGATAAACACACACACACACACACACACACACACACACACACACACACTGCATACCTGGCTGGGTGGGCTTGGTTGCTCGAGGCTACAGTTGCAGTTGTAACTCGTCTCCGTAGCAACAACAACGCTCAGGTGACAATCAAATGTCTGATACGGAGCAGCAGAGCAATTATGAGACTAATTATCAGCACATGCAGTCATTTCATTTCTCCTGCTGTGCTGCAGCTGCGGCTGCACACGGTGACAATATGAAAACTCATAATATGCCGGTCAGCTGCTGAAGATGCTGGATCTTCCATTTTACAGCAGATTTCTGCAGCTGAATGAACTCGTCATCATCATCATCATCATCATCATCATCATCATCATCATGGTGGAGGATACAGATGTCTTTGTCAGTTTGAACATATAATTTCTAACCATTATTTTCTTCCTAACTTGTAATTGTGAGTTTATGAGTCATGACTTAATTGTCATTGAGGATTTGGAAAATGTTATAAGGAGATAACTCGTATTATTTCCACACTTTACAGTAATGTGACCACATGATCACTGTTAGGTCATTAGCAGAGGAAGAGCTTAGTAACTTTAATTTTCATAATTGGTCCTATTTCTGGGAAAATAGCTGTAATGATATAAATCTGCCATCAGTATACTATAACACTTTTTAACACAGCAACATATTTGTGCACTTTCAACAGCGTCAACACGTTTTATCATCTATAAGTCAGTGTGTTAAAGCAGCAGTTAACTTCTTCATAAACGTTAATGAGCTTGTTTGTTTTTTATGAAATATGCACATTCATGTTTGTACCTGCAGAGGGCAGTGCAGGTTTACAATTAGGAAGAGTCAGAGCTCAGAAAACACGCCACAACTTCCTTTAACTCAGGATACTTAACTTAAGTTAACTTAACTTAACTTAACTTAACTTAACTTAACTTAACTTAACTTAACTTAACTTACACCTGACAATAAGCTTTTTCTGACCCTGTAACTGTTTATTTAATCAACATTACAGTAACTGAAATAACATAAAATTATATTATATAAATATTATTTCAAATCATACTAAATTAGGGATCCATAAAATGAGGCATGAACAAGTTTCAGATATTTCAACACAATGTGTTTTTAAAAATAAATCATTTATTTTTGTTCTTTGTAGCCACGCTGAAATCCGAACACTAAAAACAATCCTACAGTTCCTTTAACATCGGGGGTCTTCAACCCGGAGTCCAGGACCTGTAGGGGGTCTGCAGAGGTACTGCAGGGGGTCTGACAACTTTTCTCATAATAATTGACAATTTTCACCAAAATCATGGAGGCTGTGACGGTGCAGATAACTGAGAAACTAGAAACAGCGGAGGCTTTTGCACTTTAATTGGATGAATCAGTGGACAAAGACTCACAGCTCTTGTCATTTAATAACAATAATAATTATGCATGAACCTTTTCATCAGTCATAAACACATATAGGCCAATAACCCAGTATGTAAATAGGTAAATATGGTGAAATAAAAGTTGAATATAAAAATTATTATAGGCCACAACAAATGTGACACATTTTTTAAAATGTAATTACATGGGGGTCCTTCTTCTGTTTGAGTCCTTGGGCTGGCCCCTGCTGTACATTCAGATTAGTACCAGTTACATTCATATCACACTGACCCTGAAGATTTTTTTACGATTTGGACACATTAGCTTGTGAACATGTGACCTTCTGATTACATGCTTGTCTCCAACCCCCCCAGAAACACGTGTTTACGTCTTTCTCATGCTTAATTACTGATGTGGGCTGTAAAGCTACAACATGTTCATCAGGAGCACAGAGGAGGTTTTTTTTGAAAGTGTTATCATTAGAGCAAAGCAACACAGAGGCTTATTCACATGGATCTATACACAGCACACTGAAAGGCTCAGGTACGAGCTGCACAATGTGAAAAACAACCTATATAAAGTAACCGCCAGGTGCGACAGACCTCTGCTGGAACAAAACAACGTCGGTATGTGGATAAAATATGACTTGTAAATCTCCTGGAAGGCCTTCCTTCCCCTGCACCAGCACCTCCACCCCAAATCTCAGCAGCCTAACAGAAATTTTCCCAAAGCGAGGGCAATACTTCTTCACAGGTTCCCAGAAGGATTATTCAGTTAAACAAACATTTCTCAGAGCTGTTCTGGAAGCATAGACAAATCCTCAGGTTGAGCTCTGTGCAAGAAGCAGAGTTTGTCCGGACAAGTAACATCAAACTGGTGCCAGGTTAAAAGACAAAAGGTAAAGACAGGTGGAAGTAAGGGTGTAATATTTAATTCAAGACATAGAGGGAATTGTGCGCGGCACTACAATTATAGTCTTTACCGATGTGAGCGCTTTGACGCTGCCTATAAAACCCTTTGGCGAGTGACATCCTGACCTGGAACAGACGTGTTAGCAGTTGTACCTCAGTGAGTTGAGAGCTTTATGAGATGAATCATCTCTGACACAGAGAATAATTAGACACTGCTGCACGTCAGCCTCACGTTTGAAGAATATGTTTTATCCTCATGGCTTCAGATGAGGAGGATGAGGTTCCCGCTCTGAGATGTTCCGAGGTCCCGGTGTTAGAAGTTATCAATCTTCTGTCTGGCTCTCTGTTCATCCTGTTTGTGGTGCTATATAAATGAAGTTATTATAGTATTATCATTAATATAACATGTTGCTCTGCACCTCCATGACTGTTAGAATGAAATGAACAGATTTAGATAATCTGAGAAAACTGCAACATTTGTTTTAGTACACCGTGAAACTGACCGTCAAAGATGTTTCATCCTTTAATGCAGCATATATGTGATAGATTTAAATCCCATGTATTCATATTGCATTGTTGCAGTGTGTTTTGCAGAAGAATACTAAGAGGAACCGTGAATGGATGCTGAAATGTTTAATAAACACTATTTTTCCTTTTTTGTAAAACTGTGCTCTTCTATCCTCGTGACACTCTTTTTTGAGTTTGTACAATGTAATATTTGAGCATGAGCTTTTTGTTGGATGCTGCTGTGATTGCAAAATATGCTGAATGTACTTACTTCTTCCAGATTGGCTGTATTTTATGTTTTCCTGCTGGATTTACGGGAAGAAGAAGACTTCTTCTTCTGGGAGTTTGTTTAAGTACATGAGGTCACGTTATGTAACTGTAATTTAAGTCGATGAACCACGTAAAAGTTCTCAAAGTGAGTGATGTCTAAAAATGAATGAATGTGCTGAGTTGTCTGCAGTTTAAGACAATCTGACAAGGATCACAACTGTCCAAAAAATATATGAAGCATCAGAACCTGGGCTGAAGAAAGTATCTGTCGCAGTAAAGCTGCCAGTGAACTTTCGGTTGCTTTCCTGTTTTTGATTCCAGGAAACGGGAGGGTTGTAAAACTCCCACTCGTGTCTTGCACCATCTCCTCTTGATTTGTGATTCCTTTCTTTCAAGCGGCAGCCTTTATAACTCCACATTTGCAGCTTCTCGCTCAGTTGAGCCGACATCATGGTGTCAGGGAAGAACGTTCTGGTGGCTGCCGCTCTCGTCTTCGCCCTTATTTCACACAGTGAGTTTATGTTGACATTGTTTGCTTCATTTCATCTGTTTAGATTGTGTTTAGGTGCATGTGTGTTCTTTAAATGTTACAGTATACTTTATTATTTGCTGCATGACACATAGCTGACTTACCAATAACTCTTTGTGTGTGTGTCACTGAGTCTTTCTTTGGCGGCCCGTGTGTTTTGATGGTTTCAGGTGAGGGAATAATCGGCGGCAGAGAGGCAGCGCCGCACTCTCGGCCCTACATGGCCTCCATCCAGGTGCAAGAAGGAGAGAGTCTGAAACACGAGTGTGGAGGGTCTGTGATTGCAGATCAGTGGGTGATGACTGCAACGCATTGTCTGCTATCAGGGTGAGGCAACCGGCCTACAACCATGATGGATGTGGTTTGTTATGTGGGAGAGAGAAAGTGAAAGATTATGAATGAATATTATTATTTATTCAGTTTTTTGAATTATTTCTTAAACAACTCTTCATAATTAATGTATTAATTATGTAGGACTATGTGTGTGGATACCTTATAATGTAGAACAAAACACGTCCGCCTCTTTCTAAGTGATTCTAAGGTTTACTTTAGCCAATCATGGGTGGCTGTTCAGGCCCCAGAGGGTTAATAAGAGGAAATATGTGTTGTCATATAACAGAATATTCAACATTACAGTATTAATGTGTTTTTTTCACAGGTCAGCAGGAAGGAAAATAGTGCTGGGTGTCCATTCTCTGAGTGAACCTGAAGAGACGAAGCAGACGTTTGATATTTTGGAATATTACAATCACCCAGACTTCAATGTGTTGAATTATGATAACGACATAGCTTTAATTAAGGTAAATGTTTATGTGTATATTTATGATCTTGTTATTTTATTCTAAGATTTAGAGCTGAAGCCTGTTAAAAAGTGACTCTTGGTTTTGATTTTTGCAGTTGGATCGTCCGTTCAATGCCTCTGAGGCTGTTGCAGCCGTGGAATACCTGCGGACAGGTGGCACAAACCCCGGCCTGGGTGCAGAAGTTGAGGCGGCCGGCTGGGGATCCCTCGATAACTTGGGGTCCAGACCAGACAAGCTCAAAGAGGTGGTCATAGAAGTGTTCAGCTCAAGTCGGTGCAGGCGCAGCGACTACTATGGCAAACTGTTCACCAGCAACATGATGTGTGCACATAAATTATGCCCAGAGCCGTGCAATCAGCCGCAGAGGAAAGAAGACACTTGTGACGTAAGATTTAGTTCTCTCTCTTTTACTTATTATAAATGTGTCAGCAGTCACTGATCTGTGTCCAGGTCATTTATAATGTTAACATGCTAACTTGTGGAGGATTAAATACTGCGCCTTCATGCTCTCTGCTTGTATTTCGCTCTCTCAGGGTGACTCTGGAGGTCCTCTGCTCTACAATGGCACTGTAGTGGGGATCACCTCCTACGGAGGGAAGAAGTGTGGCCAAATTAGAAAGCCTGGGATTTACACCATTGTGTCCCATTACACTGAGTGGATTGACAACACCATGGCCCTGCAGCCCAATGCAGCACCAGACCAGAGCAGTTAAATCGTTTTTTTTGTGCCATGTTAGTCCTGCTTCTGTTCAGTCACTGCTGCTAACGTGTTCATATGCTGTGTGTGTTTCTCATTTTCAGCTAATGCATGGCTCTAGAGCTTGATCTCCAGTTTAACAAATAACCACTTGTACAAAGTCAGATTAGCTAGAATCATATATTTCATATATATCATACCACTTTATAAATGAATGAATAAAATACTGATCACACTCAGATGTCACGACTGTCTTGTTTAGTATCTTGTGCATCAGCTGCAGTACAATAAGAAGGATAAATGATAAAACATCAACACAGAAGGTTTCTTAAAGTGTATAAAAGTGAAGATGAACTGTAAATAACAAATAAAAACATAACTCATATGTTATAGTATTAATAAACTTTAATAAGTCATCCGAAACAGAAAGCATTTCAGAGTTACACAATAACCAAAATCTAAACATCTTGTTTTTGAGCAGTTCTTTTAGTTTGGTAATCGTTATGCAATCAAGATATCAACAAGTAAATCTCATGAGCTTGTCAGACACGGCCTCTGCAGCTGAGCTTCTTCTCCTCGTCTCTCTGCTCAGCACAGACAAACAAAGTATGTGTCTGTTCTGCTCTTCACCACCACCATTACTGATTTCTTTATTCACAAAATGTAATAATCATGTATGATTTGCTAACCAACGTTGATTGGCTGTGTTGGTTGAATGTCTGTTATAAATATATAGAAAGCTAATTCCCTCTTAAGTCGAGCGTGTGGCAATTTTCTTCAAACAAACAAATTTAAAACATTTGCAACGTAATTCATAATTCCCACAGGTCTGATCCCACTTGGCTGAAAAATAAATTCATGATATTAAATTCAGGCGTGTTGCATTAATTGTGTTCACCCCCTGCCTGTGAGCATACAGTACAAATCAAGCATCTCTCAGTAAAGAGTTCACTTCCAAAGCTCCGTCCTTCCCCTCCTCAATCACTTTCTTCCTCTCCTGGAGCTCCTGCACAGAAAATCTCTTCACTGTGTGGGCGCGGCCTCCATGTGAAGCTACCAGTTTGTTGATTCCTGAGAGAAGGTCTTTCACCTGAGGATAGCTCAGAGCATTCTGGGACGTTGTGACATTCAGCTCATAATAACGGCTCCCGCACTTCTGGATGAGACCCTGCAGGGCTGCATGGGCCCCGGCCACGTAGTCGTTGATCTTTTGAGGCCTGTGCTGGTTGCCATCAAAGCGAACGAAGAGGACAACTGCGTGCTCGGCGAAGTCTCGTCCAAAGCTCTTCAGCAGGTACCCGAGCATTTCACACTCCCCCTGGGTGAAGCGTCCCATTTGGAGCACCAGCAGGTAGACATGAGGTCCAGGTAAGGACAAAGCCAAGCAGTCCTTAACCAGCTCCAGATCTTCCACCCCGTCCTCGTCCCACAGCTCAGGAGTATCCACCAGGATGAGTTTCCTTCCTGCTGCAAACACCTCCTTTCTCTCACAAGACAAGGTGGACTGAGGGGGTCCATGACCAGACTCATTAATTGAGTATTGATTACCCGCTCTCTCTAGGATTAGATTCAGAGCAGAAGACTTCCCACTGCCAGAGAGACCCAGCAGGATCAGTGATATCTTGTTTGTGTCATCATCTTAAAGCCAAAAAAGAAAGAGACTGATTGTGAGAAACATTTTCAGAAAGATCCGAGCAACCTGAAAACAGACATCTGGCCATACGTCTTACTGAATTTACAACCTTTAATGTGTCATTTGATGTTAAAGGGTGAGAATTTATTTTAACATTTTGTATGACATGTAAGACTGAATATTTAATACTGATTATGAGTGATGAATGTTCAGATCAGTGTGTAACTCTATCACCCCCTAGTGATGAAGTTGTTGCATCCAAATGTCTCAAAGTTTGGTTTTAAAGTAATGTTTGGAGTACAGGAAAAGATGAATCTGCTTTAGATTCTGATTTTAAAATATGGATTGAATGATTTTATTCATGTGGACTTATGTCTTGATTTTCATGCATTTTCTGTAAATCTTGCTTAGACAAAAAAAATCTCCTCATCATCTCAACAAATCACCTTCAGACAACCAGAACAATCAGGCTTACCATCAGCGGCACTCATCTGGAGGTGCAGCATGGCTCTGTGGCTTATCACAGCTTCCTCCAGGCCCTCTCTTTTTGTCTCATATTGTTTTTTCTCAGCTGCTTCCTTCTTCCTTTCCTCAGCATGTTTCGCCTTCAGCTCCTCCATTTCTTTAGCTCGCCTCTCCTCGTGCAGTCTAACCAGCTCCTCGAAGGCCTGCTGCTTCTCAGCGGCCTCCTGCACCTTCTGTCTCAGAAAGTTCATGGCCGAGTCTTCTGTGTTCCTTTTACTGGCCTCGGCCAGCATGTTCTCCGTGTAGCCGGTCACACCGTTCTCACTCAGCATGTAGTCGACCATCTCGAGCAGAGCTTGCAGTTTGTCGCCTGCTGCAGACGATGGGATTCGGCAGTATCTCCCATCACACATATTTATCAAATCCAGTAGGCTGTCATCCAGTGTGTCAGCAACATTTCCATCTTCCAAAGAAAGCACTACCAGGTATTTTAAAGCTTCAGCTCCAAAGTGTGCCTGCAGTATCTCTATCATTCTTCTTTCCCTCTTTGTGTAATACCCACCTTGGATCAGCAGCAGAAACGTACTGATTCCATCTGTGCAAGACTTAAAGCAGCCTTCCAGTGCCTGGCTGATGCCTTCCTCTGTCATGTCTTGTTTTAAATCTGCATAGTGCAAGCTGATCAAGCGGCCATCCACTGTCAAGTCACAGACTTGAATTGATCCCAGAGAACTAAAGGTTAACTGGGAGTGTTTCTCCTCGGAGGTATCCTGCGGCAGAGATTTCAAAGAGAACCATTGCTCCACTGCGGATATGACCACCATCAGCTGCTTCGTGGTAGTTAAGCTGCCTGCCAAACAACAGAGCAATGACTTGTGAACATTATCGCCAAGTAATAATATGATATATTTGTGATAAACGAACTGCAACCCAGTAACAAAGCATTGAATATGTAAGAAAACAGACATTTGACTTACTGTGTGACATGTCTTTTGCAGGTGCTCTCACAAGCTCGAGAGATCCTTGTCAGCTCAAGACAGCAGCAGAAACTGGATCATCTGGCTCTCAAATAAACTGAGCTACTTCCTGATCGCAGCCTTTCACATGTCACCAAGGAAGTGCATTCCACAGCCCAACCTGTAATGAACGAGATGCTAATCACATGCATCTTACCTGTTCTTCATGTCATGCTTGAGCGGTGTTAAAAAGGCTTCCCTTTCCCCCACAAGCACAAATACTTTTGTGCACTTGACATCAATTCTGCAGCATGTATCCATGCTAACAACAGTCACACACACAAAGTCAAATTAAAGTGATTCCCTGGAGACTTACCCTGACATAAACCAACCACTACAAGTCTAACACCAAGCCTAACACTCACCTTAACCAGAAACCACATTCACTTTAATGGTAATCTTACAGGAACCAGCCTTTATGTGACCGTGAAGATATTTCTGTCCCCATATGTCCTGTACACGTGACATCTATTGCACGTCTGTCCGTCCTGGCAGAGGGATCCCTCCTCTGTGGCTCTTCCTAAGGTTTCTTCCACCTTTTTTCTCTGTTTTTTTTGTGGGCAAGTTTTTTCCTCACTTGAACCGAGGTTCTAAGGACAGAGGGAGTCACTCCCTGTACAGATTGTAAAGCCTCAGAGGAAAATGGACTTTGTGACTTTGGGCTGTACAAATAAAATCTGATCTGATTTGATTTGATTTTGTGAATACAGTATTTCAAAAGGTCAGAGGTGAACATTTCAAACTGAACCATGATGGAAATGTGCAAACTCTTAGTCTGTTGGCCTGGTTTCCGTTTCCTACATGACCCCATCAAGCTGCTGCCCTCTGCACAATAAAGCCAGTCTGATGGGCATCCTGTGATTGTTTGTATGAACGCTGAATCAGCCTCACTGCAGATCTACAGCTCAGTATATCTGACATGCAGGATAAAGTGTGGACATAAAGGGAACATTTGCAATAATTTTTAGTGTGTTAAAACATTTATTTGTCACAGGATATGAAGTATCCCCTTCATGCACACAGCTGACATTACTGAGGGATTGCACCATCTCCAAAACAAGGCGGCACTACAGCGTGACACGGGGGGAACCGTAAAACAAACACGGATACATTCCGTTTTGTTAATCGGATAATTTCTTCCAATATATAAAAAATGCCATATATGTGATATATCTTGGAAATAATAATAATAATTTAGATGTTATACTGTTACCACCCCCACAGATTATCATTCGTCTATCCCGCCCCCCCCCCCCTGATCCTGAGATGGTTCGCTCCGTTGCTATGCTCTCCTGTGTGGACGTTCTCCGGGGTGATGGAGAGGATGTAGTTCATCTGAACGGACAAACACGGTGTTCGGTTTGACTCGGTTCGAGCTGTGACTAATAAAAAAACACAATGTCCGGTATCAGGAGAGTGAACGGGAAGTTATCGGGAGTGAACCCGGCTGTCAGGTAACCGGTTTACCGGTAACGTCGAGTTATGTCGCTGCAGCTAGGCCGGCGAAGCTAACGCGGCTAACGTTAGCTCGAGCCGTTACTCGTTCAAACGTCGTTAATTAACGGTAACGGTAACGGTGACAGTAACTGTAACGTTAGGGAAGTGTGTATCCGGCTACACGCCGTGACTTTGCTAACGCTGGTTCAACTACGTCGGTATTGTAGCTAAAAAAACAACATAAAACATAAAGCTAACGTTACTTAACGTTAATGTAACGTACAGGACTTTAAACTGAGCCTAGTTCATAATTAACGTTTGTTAATTATCTCATAACTGATTCCAACTGATGAAACAGTGTCATGACTGTAAAACTGTATTTATTACCAGGACCTGTCACCAGGTGTTCAGAGTTTATATCTAACAATCATCGTACATATTTAGATACATTCGATTAGATTAGATAGATACTTTATTTATTTATCACACCACGGGGAAATTCAATTAAACAGACAGAAATATCTATAACTACACAACAACCACGAAAACAAACCATAACCAACCTTTAAACACAGACACGTACTGAGGATAAAAGTGGCCTGATATATAAAAAGAGTATTGTAATGTAAAAGTACAAGAGTATTGTAATGTAAAAGAAAGTGATCGTGGTATAAATAATACTAATTTTGCTATAGAGTAGTGACCTTAATATCAGTAGTATTACAAAAATAAGTGACCATGATATAAATAAAAACTGCAAGGTGAAATAAAATTAAAATAAAAAAGAAAAGAAAATTGCAATTTTATTATTATTGTTATATTTAATCAATTTATTCTCACTCTCACAACTGCAGCTGAAGTTTGACACACATGAAATAGTTCAGATGTCCTGATCATTCAAACTCAACATGCATCTACATAGACAGACAGACAGACAGACAGACAGATAGATAGATAGATAGATAGATCCAGAAGCAGCATGCAAACATACACTATAGAATATAATTAACCTATAACACAGTATCCTCACGTTAAAATTAACATGAGATAGATCTAAATTAAAATATGCACAGAGAAATTAAACATCTGCATAGGATTTAAATATGCAAATGTGCAGAGAAATTAAAAATGTGCAAAGGAGTTAAAAATGTGCATAGAAGATAAATAAATAACTGAAGTGAACCCATGCTGAACATCTATCTATCTACATCTACATCTATCTACAACTATATAACAAGTGGAAAGTGATAGTTATTAACGTTTCTGAGGTTAAAGTTAATAACATGTATGTTCTTATTGTTCCGTTTTCAGTTGCTGTCGCCTGCGGCAGGTCCAGTCTCTGCTCTGTGAGGGCGGCACTGCCTCGCCCGATGGCATCCTGTGCTCTCTCGGTATGTCCACGTTGTTATTTTTAACCTTTATTTCTTCATGTGAGCCGCACACATGCGACGGACAGATGGTGAATAAAACAATTTATGTGGTCATTCCGACACAGCTGAGGAATATTAATGTTGTCCGTGTGTTTCAGGGATTGACAGCAGATATAACGAGGGCTGCACGGAGCTGGCCAGATACCTGTTCTATGGACTGTATGGAAGGAATCAGCTGAGTCTGGATCATGCCCTGCTTGAGGAGTTTCCTGAAGAAATGCTGGATGGTGAGTTTTGAATCATTATCATTATTATTGCGCCTGCTTCAGTTTCTACTTTCTCTGACACATTACTTCTGCTCTTCAGATGTGATCTTGCTGATCAAGGCGGAGTGTGTTCACCTGTACTGCAACCCGATGAACTACAGTTACCTGCTGCCCTACGTGTCCCACTGGAGGAACCTGCATCTCTACTGCATGACCGAGGCAGAGGTTAATCATTCCTGTTAAATACACTTTCTGTATGCGTAAACTAGAAGTAGGCACCTCATCGCGAGTATTTAGGCACGTTGACTGACACCCTGGCTGTAGTTTTAACCCTTGCAGGTTACTATCAACCATTTAAATATTACACCTTATTTGCACTGGCTGTGCAGTGAAAGCATCAATATCACCGTGTGTTGTAGTTTTTAGTGTACCTGCAACATGTGCACAGGTGGCTCTGCCTTTTTCAGCGCTAGTTATCAGATCTGTGTCATTATTAACATTTCTAAATATGACCATGTATATCGTGACTGTTATGCCTCTCTGATTTTCCCTCCTTCACTCACAGTATGAAGACGAGGAAGCAGCAGAGGAATTCAAAATCTCCAGTTTTGTTACAATGGTGCAGGACTGCTATTGTATCGGAGTACCCTACAGCGCCCATGGTACACGTCCTCACATTTTAATCTCCACATTACACACGTGTTAAAGAGTCAGAACACAATGTAGTTACACTAGGTTCATCAACGTGACAGTGTGCGTTCACTGAGTACTTACACCAGCAACACAAGCAGTGATACCTGCTCTGCTGTTATTTTTAGGACACGTCCAGAGGTTCGATATGTTCATGGTGGAAAAGTGGCCCCTCATTCAAGCGTTTGCCCTGGAAGGCATCGGCGGAGGAAGCTTCTTTACCATGAAATACAAGGTAGCTCTTGTTACAAAGTTAAAATATAATTCATGAAAAGCTGTTAGTGTACTGTACTGTATTTTTTTTCCAGCTTATGGACATGAGTGAGAAGCTGTGGCAGGTTTACAGCAGACTCGACCCAGTCTCATTGGATACTGTCTTCACTGAGGTAACACTGAGTTTCTTTTGTCATCAGCTGTTCAGACTTTGACTCTGTCACTTCTAGACTTGTTTTAGTCACTCATAAACGATGGTGGCTGATGAAAAGTCATAATAATATATGAACATGACTGTTACATCCTCTGACCTTGGTGTTGTTTGCTGTATTTTTAGGACTTGGTTAACTTTGAGAAGCAGTGGAGTAGCTTTTTCTCCAGCATGGACCTGGAGAGCCACCTCTCCATCTTGGAGCTCTCTGAAGCACAAGCAGGAGAGGTACGTTTATTCCTACCAAATGAAAACGATCT
This sequence comes from Collichthys lucidus, assembly GCA_004119915.2. Classification (NCBI taxonomy): domain Eukaryota; kingdom Metazoa; phylum Chordata; class Actinopteri; family Sciaenidae; genus Collichthys; species Collichthys lucidus. The sequence continues at coordinate 31,582,220 of CM014095.1, forward strand.
CAGGACAATAAGAATCATATTCTGATGTAGTAATTATTAATTGTGTGTGTGACGTGTGTTCTCATCAATCCACAGGCATTCCGCACTTATTACTCTCATGGACTGATCTCAAGCAACATCACAGATAAAAGGTATTCTTTATTGTCAACAATGTCTAAATAGTGAAATCATGTCCACTTACAGTCTCATACTATTGTTTAATCAAATGTTTCTTTTTCTTTCTTTCAGTAAAAGTCAGCAGCCCTTCGTGTTGTTTGGGAAACATTCTTCTCTCGAGGATTTGGAGAGTTATTCCTTCAACTTTCCCTCAGAGAGTCATCAGGTCCGCAACACAGGGCCACGAGGTTCTACAGCCAGACACATGGTGAGATAAAAAAAACAAAAAAAACATTGGACATAGATAACACCATAAACTACTTAAGTTACTGTAGCATCAGTATTATTGTCTGTAAACCTGCCAACATTAGGCACTGAATCAGGGCTGGTCCCAATTTCTTTTACTCAGGGGGGCAAAGTCATGACATGCTCAGCAAAAACAAAACTTTTGCATTTAGATTAACGAGCAGAACTGGCCTGCAGCATCACCTGAAGTAATCTGACACAATCATTGGTCAGTGACATGCAGATCACCGTGTCTCCTTAAATATGAGACTTAGGTTCATTTTGCATTACTTCTCTGTGTCTTTAGTGAAGTAGAAACGCGGCATGAATGTAACACTCTTCTTTTGTTCTTCAGGTTCTGCAGTGTGTGGCTCCCAAAGGACCTCTAGCCTGCTCTCGAACCTATTTCTTTGGCACCACCCACACTCCATACATTGGTGAGGGTTTACTTTGTGACTTACGATGTTTAATATTGATCTATTGCATGTGTGTAAAGTTCTGAGTGTTTACCTTTTTATTACCTTGGTGTTACATTGCAGGGATTTTATTAATCCAGAGCCTAAAGCAGTGTTTACTAACCCTCTGTCAGAAATGCCAGTGTGTCATGGAGTTAAACGCAGGCACAGAGCGGTCTGAGCTGCTCTGGGTTTAAGTGTAATATGAGAAAGCCTCATTCGTTTCATGAGGATCTAATTTGTTTACCGTTGCTGTGTTTCGCCCACAGGAAATGAAAAAAACGCAGCGCAGAAGAAAACACAAGTCTTGTAAGTGATTTCGTTTTGAATCTCATAATTAATATTTTCCCTGTAAGCTGTTGTAGCCACTGTTAATTGTTTTAAAAAAAGTCTGAATCAAAGACTTTTTTTCAGACTTTTGTCGGAGATTTATTCAGCTGCTGTTCAAGCTGTGCTTTCAGGAATCAAATGCTACTCCTGTACCACAAGTGCGACCAAGGTAAAAAGAAAGGAACTATTCATCTTTCAGCGTTGTACTGTAGCACCGACAGTTGCTCATTAATAAATGTTTATTATGGCAGGCTAAGGATGTGGCAGAGAACACCTTTCTTTTGGCTTTGGACTCGATGAATTTGAGTCAGTACCGCAGTTCTCTCAGGTAAGATTGATTCTGGCTTTCAGTCAAGCCTGAAATGAAATGTGTCGTTTGAATCGGTTTGATTGTGTGTTTTCTCTCCTCAGGTCCAAATGTGAATTCAACATTCAAGCAGTGAATAAGCAAGGACGGTAAGTGGTAACTAGTACTACTACTTTGGGCATTTGCAAGTGATTTCTTGACACACCTCCTTATTTATTATTATTTTTATTCAGGATCATTCCTCTGACTGATGAAGAAAGCCGCTATGTTGTGAAAACAGTACGTGAGATGAGCATTTTTTTTTTTTGTTCGACCAAAGAAAGAATTTTTCCTTTTTTTATCTGAACTAACTGTACGTGTTTTGTTTTAAGGCCTCCATGACCATCCATGACATTCCAGACCTGCAGTGGGACGGCGGGGATCTGGGCTCAGTGGTCTTCTCTGAATCCTTCTTGGAGTCCAGCATCAACATTCAGCAGAAAGGTACAATATTGATTAGATCATGTCTAACTAGAATGGATTGCTGATTGATTCCAGAGAGGAAATTTGATTTAAATAATAAGCAGGGCGAATCCACAGGTCAGTTTTGAAGCAACAGAGCACTAGTCTGAAAATAGACTATTTCCTGCCCTGAGCATCATGTTTGTGATCCGTCTCGTCATGTCTGTCATTCTTCTGGCTCATTTGTCGACGCTTAATTTAGAAAAATGTCCTTTTCTTCTCCTGCAGATGGCACTGTGTCCTCAGACAGCTGCTACACCATCCTGACTACAACTGTGCCTCGCTATGCATGCTGGCTGGTACGTCCCGGCATGAAAATCAACATCAGATTAATGTGATAAATAGAATGTTTGCAGACAGACGTAATCAGTCTAAATTTCTTTCACAGTTAAGAATAAAACATGTGTCATCCGTAGTTTAAACAATAAATCCCGTTTTCAACATTGTTAAATTTTATGGTTTCAATGTTTTCAGATGGAAGCTGATGTCAAGCAATCCGAGCAGGCCCAGCATCTTGCTAAGGTGAGTTCAGAAGCCTGCGGTGTATGAATACATATTTATGTATGTATGAGCATGTGACCCCAACATGTGTGTGTGTCCTCAGCAGAAAGAAGAAAGCACTTGTTTGGGAACTGCTCTGACTGCAGCCGATGCAGCATACGTGTTCTCCAGCAGCCAGCTCTCCACACCTGAAGAAGGTGACGCAGTAACTGCAGTCTGATCACTGATTATGTTTCATTTCAGTCCTAGTTAAATGTGACATTTACAAGTTATTTTTCATATATATATTCTGGTCAGTGTCAGAGTTGCAGTTCTGCATAATTTTAAAAAATGTCTTCAAATGTCGCTCTTAGGGAAAATCATGTTCTTCTCTGAGGGACTCCTGTTTATCCATTCTCAATACGGAAGCTTCACCCTGTCCAAGGATCACATCAGTGCCATTAAGTTCTATGATCCGGTAATATTTACAGTTGCACCATGTGATGTGCAATGATGTTTTGTTGTTACTTAGTACATTAATTATTGCAAAGACCACTCTTTGCTTGCAATGGGAAAACATGTAATATGAATCCATATGGTACAACTTTGTGTCCTCTCATCACCAGGACTCCAGCGCTGTGGCGTCTGTCTTTGTGGAGTATGAGAGCAGCCTGCTCCCCCACCTTCCGTTCCCTCTCCACAGCTCAGACCAGTGTCTGGTCTTTGCTCTGCAGCCCCGGTCTAAGAGCCACAGGGCTTTCTATTCCAAGGTAAGACCTTTAGCCTGTGACACTTCTGACAGGCTTTAAAACTGAAGACACATATAGGCCGTCTGTGAGTGGCTGATTCAGTTTCATGCCAATGTAACATTCATGTAAGGATTTCTTTATAGTTACAGTCAATACTATAATAGTTACTACAGTATTATCAGTCTAGTTATATTTCCTAAGTGTGGTCCTCACTTGGTTTCAGGTTCTGTCTGTGTGGCAAAACTCTGAATCTGGACTCACTCTGCAAATGGTGGACCAACAGCACCTGACCTGGAACCAGAAAAACATGTAAGATCTCCGAGGATAGTCGTCTGTATGCTAGACTCTAGTTTGACTTCTTGGTTGTGAAATATTCATTCATTCACTAACATCTTATTTGATGAAATCAATTCCATTTGAAAACACATCAGTGTGTTTTACCAAGCTGTCTGACATGTGTCACCACCTTCGTTAACATAGTTTGTGATTGTGTTAGATAATGAATCAGTCTAAGATGTTTTATAAGGTGGATAATCAAGGTTAACTCAGGCGGACTCTTTTTCTCTCAGGCACAGCAGAGTGCAGAAGCTGCACGACAGTCAGGAGCCACCGGTGGCCAAACGCAGAGGCAGCCTGAAGACGTCACACTCCCAGCTGCCAGAGCAGGACATGTTAGTACACACTCCCGTCGCTCCGTAGAGTGCTTCTCAGTTGGACCAAACTCGTAATAAAACTTGAGCATGTCACGCTGAGAGGAAGTATGTAAGATTATGTAGCTTCATTATCTGGACCAAAATAAACAGTGCACACATGCTTTGTTTCCTGCCTTTATACCTTAAAAAAAAGAGGACTACAGGCGAGGATAACTCGGCATGTTTTGGCACCTTCCTAAATCTGTCACCTGGACATCCAGCTGTTTTAAGCGAGTGCACCCAAAATAAACACACTGCTTATGAAATGATGAACTTAAAAAATGAGTCACTCTTTGCACAATTTCTTCATCATCAGTCTGTGTTGTAATTTCTCTGTTCCAGCAGAGATGAAAACTGAATTTGTGTGTTTTATTTATTCTGCTTTATTCCAGGTTTCTCCAGCACTTTGCTTTGAGTAGCATTGGTCAGGAGCCCATTCTGTTCGACCATCTGGGGGTGCTCTTCCCCTCTGCAGAGCTGAGGAATCCAGCCAGCAGTCAGGGAGACAAGGTGAGCACATATAAAATATACTGTGAATATATAAAGCAGCGCTGCTGTCGCCTCTGTCGTCCTAAGTTTAGCTGAAACCATTCAGCTTTTATTGTGTGAACAGGTCGTCATTACCATCATCACCGGACTGCCAGGAAGCCACAAGAAGAGACTCTGCGACTTCCTGGTCCAGTTAAACAAAGAGCATGGAAGGTGAGAGAGATTTCATCCAGCAAGGTTTCTTTGTATTATTATTATTATTATTATTATTATTTTACAATTCCATCTCATCGTCTGTAGGTGGGTGGTGTATGAGCCTGGCCCTGACAGCTGTGACAGCTTCTCAGCCTCTCACCTGCAGCAGTATTTGTCCAGCTTCCTGGAGAGCCAGAGAGGCCCGGGAGGCAAGCCCCGTCTGTTGGTGCTCTCCCCTGGGTAAGAAAGCCCGCTGATGAGCTCGATACAGCTGGGAACCCGAGAAGTCAAGACTCATCAAGGGCTCAGAGCTGAGCAATGTGAAATTAATGTTATCTGATGTTCAGTGTCATGAATACTCACAGATACAAAAACACAGTATTTGAAGAAATTAGAAAAAGAAAGCATCGATTTATTGTTCTCTGTCAGTTCTTCATTTATTTTCCCCCTTCACAGATATACAGATGTTCTGGATGTGGTCCAGGCTGTGCTTTTCCACCCTGACCCAGTTGTCCAAGCATGTTTCACCATCGGGGCTGTAACTGCTTGTGTGGACCCCCTCTCTTCCTGCATGGAGCACAGGTGAAACTTCTTCCTCTAATAGAGGTCTCCACTCTACTGTTGTTAAAAGGAAACGAGCAGTAACGTAATGTATATCAGAGAAATTCATCTCCATTAACACCAATCTACTGCTGCTTCTGAGTTACAATATGTAACTGAAGTAAACTGGAAATGTTTTCATACACTAAAAACTAGATGTGATGGATGGAGACCAAACAAAGGCGTCAGTGTACAATTCAAGGTTTGCTGTACTGCATAGATATTTTTTGAACTTTACTGTCACATAAAGAAGTATATCTCGTTCTGATCCACGTTACACAAACTAAACACTTCAGGATGTGACGCGATCCTGCAGCTGCTTCACGTAAAGTGACCTTGGTTGCCAGTGTCAATGTTTTCATCAGATTCTTGTTTTACGGCTGCACAGTTAATCAAAACATTCTTGAATTTTCAATTATGGGTATTGCCAAGTTGCCAAGAAGCTGCACTGTAACAGCAGCATTATGAAGTACTGTACAGATGCTCTGACCTACAAATCTCTCCAGATGTTCGTTCAGTACAGACCCCAACAAATGTCACATCATCAATCATTCATCATAGTTTTGTTTTCCTCCTAAACATGAATCATTTCACAATCATAATACGTCAAAAATAATCACAATGTAATGATGTTATTCGATATATTTTCGCCATAGCATGCAGCCCTGACAGCCTCTTCAAGAATACTTCACCAAAAGCAGAAAGCACTCAGCACCTGTAGGTGTGAAACGTGGCTCGGGAAAGCGTGCCGCTTGTTCCAGAGAACAGCGCTTCAGTCAGGCAGGATTCTCTGCAGTTACAATGGATTCAGTGACCCAGATTCACAACAAAAAAACTGCTCCAATCACTCCTGCAGCACAATCTGCTATTCTGCTATCTGCATGCTCAACACATACATACACATGTGTTTGGAACATACCATGAATATACCTGCTTAGATTTTTGGTTCACAATCATCAAAATGTGCAGTTAGCCACATTTAGTTTAAAGCAGTTAAATGAGCTAAAACACAGCAGTCGAGTTAAGAGTTTGATGTTTTCATGTGATATATGGACAGACCAGGTGATGACAGACACGGCCAGACGTTAATAAATTGTCGAAGCTCTGGAGATTTCCAGGACGAGGTCAAGGCAGAGTCTCTTTTACAGAGAGGATCACTCCTACATTTAATCTCAGTCTGCCTTTGTTACCGGCTTTAGATGTAGCTTACCGAGCAGTCGTAGAGTGACTGAGCTGCTCCACACAATATGACCTATCACTCCGGTTAATAGGCCGGCGTTGGCCAGTGAGACTCGCATACAGATGAAGCCAGGCAAGACAAAATAACAACTGCTACCATCTTTCTTCAACACATATTTAACTGAAAGATGTTGCTGGTAACTTGGATGAAGTATAATAATAAGTCACATTCATCAGTAAGCATGAGAAGACTCCCACAGCTGAGCTAACCTTTAAAAATTAAATCTTAAATGTCTTTTAGATCCTGTGCTATAAATTGTGATGATCCTCCAGTCAAAGCCCGGCGAGCCTCGCTTGGCACAGCATTGGAAGAATGTATAATAAAAGGTTTAGTTAGCACTGACTTCCATTTGAGGCATCTTCAACAAGCCCCCCATCACTGTCTGATGCCCTAGTTTGTATTGAGGTCTACTATGGCGCTAATTGGGCGTGGTTAGCCCAGCTTAGGCTTGACCTGCCTGTCAACCCCCTCAGCATAGCCCCCCAAATCCCACAGGTCCACATGCGAGACCAACACGGCCTCCTTAGTGAAGCTCATCAGTCAGCCATGATCCATTCTTTGTGATGAATGTAGACAGTTCATTACATCAGGACAGGAAAGATAAATGCCTTTCAAATTGCTGATGCCTCAGCCTGCAGGCTCCCTGAGAGCTGAGGGGAGGGTCAGAACAGTCATTCACAAAGTGGCATGTAACACTGATCGATTCAAAAACTCAGGATAAATTATGTTAAGATTAAATGAGATTACAGAAAGCTTTTACATTGGGCAGTTGCCAGTCACAGTCATGACGTCATCCTATGAAAAGAGCCTCAGGATTGATGATGATCGCTAGCCGAGAGCCGTAACATGGAATTAGCCTGTTTATTGGTGTACGACTTTGGCAAGCACTCGTTAGTCATGAATAGAGTTATTGTTAGTGATGATACTGCGGCAGGTTCAAATAAAGAAGACTCGTTAACTGAATAAATGAAAACGCAGCTCTTGTATGTGCAAAAATCATTTTCAAAACAATTACTGAATTCAATGGCAGTCCGTCCTCATCCTGACTCTACTCTATATTTATCTTTATGTCCTTCTGTCTTTCTGCACGCTAGGTTTGCTTTCCCCAAGCTGTTGGAGCAGTGCAGCCAAGGTAACTTACATTATGAGATCTTTATATTCATTGATATTGATTTTTTTACAGAAGTGTGTTGCTCCTTTGGAAGCTGTTCAACACAGCTAGTCCAAACATACATGCCATGCTGTCAGGTGGTATAGTCTAACCATTAAAGGTCGAGAAATGTTTGAGAGGTGACAAAAAATGAGCTGATGTGATCTATGGAGACACCTCGAGACATCCCTCATTGCAAGAACATTGCAGCATTCGGAGGTAGAGTTTGTTACACAGAACTCACTGTGATGGTGATCAAAACATCACCCACTCCAACACTATTGTATTGTATTGTCAGCACCCCATTACCACACGCATTCATGTTCCTTTGTGTATCATGAAGTGGTTTTTGTTTGTTACTGGAACCAGATAAATCCAAATGTGGGCAGCGGGGAGAAAGTCTGGCTGGGCGGAGATGAGATTGGATGAGCGAGGGATAACTACCCGAGTTAAATCTGTCACAGGATTTCTTATTATGCCTTTTTTTATCTCACCAATCGTTTCCCCAGAAATTCAGCCTGCAGGTAGATCGCAGCAGCAGCAATGCCAGTAAATCAAACCCAGTGTAAAATATGCTATTTCTGCAGCGGCTACACAGACGCGGTTTTGTATTTTCAGAAAGGCGAGCCAGTTTTTTTCCCCCTGAAATTCAAATGCTCCTTTCTGTGCCTTGTTTTATGTCAGGTATTGTGAGTACAGTGGTGTTCACTGGGCTGACAGCAGAGCAGAAGCACCCTCTCATGCAGCATGTTCAGCAGTTGGTACGCTCTGCCAACCCCACCGCAGCCTTCATCCTGGCAGAGAAAGGAGCTGTCACCAGGTAGGCGCCCGCTGAATTGTGATCAATGCCGCAAACAGTCATTTAGCTGCTTTTATCTGGGCTGAAATATTCAGTCTGGGCTGCTTTATAATTCTGCTGTGTGAGCGCATGACTGAGCCTGTTAGCACAGTAAAGTGTCATGAACATTTCTCACAGCATTCTGTGCCAATTAAAAAAACATTATGGACAGTTTTATAATGATGGATGTGGTCATATTTACATGTTTATTACACACGTGTATTTCTTCTTGTTTTTGTTTTATCAATTAGGAACGAAGATGTGAGTCTGATATTTTCAGAGAGCAGCTTCAATGAGCCACAGATGCTGAGAGCACGTTATGTCCTGTACCCTGGATGGTAAGACCCTCATCCTGGTTGTGACCCCTGTGTGTCCACACTCGGCCGCTGAGCGACAGATTGGGGTTGATTCCTGCTTTTGCGTTCCTCTGTCCTGCCTCGCCACCCTCCCTGCGGTTTAATTGCCACTCGGCTGCAGCGGTGAGGGTATCGGCCACTGATTGCTGTGAAGCCCCTCAGGGCATCTTGTGTCCTATCACCAGCTGCCTCCTGGCAGCACAGTAACAAGCTGTTGGTCATGCAGTTGCCATGTTTACAGAGGGGGTCTCCTTCCCTTTGGACCTGGTCCAGTCGGCCTTCATGCCACAGTAGTCAGCCTAATATGAACCTCGGCTAAATCCTCCCATCAGATCATACACCGGATATCTGGCCAGTCTTTAGATTGTGTGTGTGTTTGGGATGCTTCCTCTGACACGTCCGCAGAAATCTTCTTCACCTGCTGATCAGAGTTTCTGCATTAACAGATTCATCAGTGCTACCAGCAGATCGCACTCACTGGCCTCCTTCCTGTGGGCAGCTGGTAGAGTCAACAGCTTTCCAGCCAAAGACAAAATGTAGCACAAACATTTGGCTTGCTCTAGATTTAACTTTCTCACCATTTGTGTAATGTGCATGTGTTCTGTGTTTCAGGTGCAAAGGCCGCTTCTTCTCTGGTTCGGGCTCTTTGGTCCTGACCCAGCAGCGTGTCGCTTTCAGCCGCCCCCTAGAGAGGCCTCTATTTGTCGCTCGCTGTAAAGGTGAGATGGAAAAGAATTCTCCCCCCTTTTTGACTCTCGCACATGACAGAAGCTCCAGATATGAGCTGGCAGCGTTTGAGGATGATTACATAAGCCGCCTTTCCCTCCAAATATGGAGACAACCGAGCTCTCAGAGTACTCGTCTGCAGTTGCTGTAAAATAATCCGTATTTTCTCCTAATGATGTTTTCTTTTCAGGAACATTTGAACAGCTTGTTTCACAGTGTTAAACTTTTAAACTTTCATCATTTCTCTGTAGCTTTCAAGTCATCAGTGAGGCCGAGCCCCTTCCGAGGAAACGTGTACAACGTTTGGGGGAAAGTCAAATTTTCTGGTAGGAGCTGCATATTTCCATTTTATTTTTGTCTCTTGAAATTCATTGACACATTTGCTAACTCTTCAGATTAGATTTTGAATTCCAGCTGTTGTCAAGCATCACTAAACACATGTGACTTCTTTCCCTGGTATACATTTGATCTGTATTTGCATTTCCCAGTTTTGGGAATTTATTAGAGAAAAGGTTGCCAGGCAAGAAGCTCCCGACGGTAGGAATATTGCTCGGTTGTTGCTCTGGTGTCTGGTGTTTAGAATTCAGCTCATAGTCCACCGGTTTGGTTTCCTCCACATGGTTTTCTCACTCTTTTTTCATTTAAAGACCTTTGTAGAGTCGTTGCATGAGGAGAGAGTGCAGGTGCCTGTGAGGAGATGTGCAGAGAGCGTGCAGATATTTGTAGAAGGGAAGACACAGACGTGTGGAACGAGTGTGGAGACTGGACTGTATGATTCTTATCCCAATCCTCACCTCGTCTGTAGGGCAGTGTATCATTTACATCACTTTACTTTATTTTAATTTTTCTGTCAGCTGTTGCACTTTCAGTACATATTTCACATCGAGTGAAGTTTCCTCTTGTTTGTTTACCACACACGTGAGTGCTGTGAGCCATTTTGGGAACAGAGAGGTTGTATGGATGTTCTAACATTAACACCCCGCCAACACCATGCTGTTACCATATGAAGCTGCCGTAGAAGGCGTTACACAAGGTGTGAACGGTATGTGTGACTTGGATGTGAGCCCCTTCATCTCTGGAACCTCCAGACTCAGACCAACTGGTGGAGGTGAGCTACAACACAGTGAGCGGGAGCCTGAGCATGGTCCCGATCCAGAGCGCTGACCCTCTGACCCCGGGCCCCAAAGAGACCGACACCTCCTGTTTCCTGATCTTTGATGGCGTTGGCCTCACCGAGGACGGACTCAAGGACTGGCTGAGACTGTGCGCCAAGCAGGTCGACGTTTAAATATTTAAATGGTGTAAATTGTGTTTAAACTATTGTTGTGGGTATAAAGAAAGGAACTGTTGTTTCTGTTTGGTGTTTACAGCGACAGTTAAAGAAGCCGAGGAAGACTAAAAACACGCTTTCACCACAAGAAATCAAGCTCATACACGTGAGTGATAATATTTGGATAAAACGTCTTTTTATATTTACCAGGGGTGAAACTTTGTGCAGCTGGAACCATGATACAGGTCCAGTTTGTAGGATTGCAACCAACTGAATACAGCGCAGCGAACACAAACCCAGCATGAAACCTGAAGTGCCGATCAAACAAAAACATTCTAAATGAATCAATATATACTTGTGAATTTCATATTTCATCCCTGCCAATAGATCCTCATAAATGTCGCACACCGGACGTTAAAGCCACTCTGTGGCGTTGACTGGGAGCAATGTTTTTATGAGTTGGCACCTGCTTTGTTTGTGCCTATATTGAATTACCAGCATGCACGCAATGCACAAATGCACTTCCCCCGCTGGTAGTTTGAAGCTCGGTGGCTGAAATTCAGCAGCGTGCCAAAAAAACAGAGAAGAAGAAAACCTCTAATGATGTCAGCAAGGATATACAAATGCACTTTTGAAAATATATATTTAACAAGTTCCTTTAGGCTGCAGGAATACATGGACATGTGTTTAGTGACTCTTTAAGTTTATTGTCAATAAATGTGACTGCAAGATGTTTGGTACGTCTTTACCAGACATAAGCCGATGGTTTGGAGCTCCTCCTTATCTTCTGAGAGTGCTTTGGCCTTTTTCAGCCACTAACCTCAACTGAATCTGATTTTCTATGTTTCCGTTTAGATCACCAGACACTTGGACCCGCTGCCACCAGGCTACTTCTACAACGGTTATCAGTATGTCGACATCTTTGGAGAGAAAAGGACCCTTCATCCCAGTATCCTTTCATAGTGCTCCTCATCTGCTTCACTGGAGAGTTCCTGTTTGAAGAGCCGGTACGCTTAAAATCAGTTTAATCGACTATTACTAAAGATAAACTATCGTCTGATCATGAATCACTGTGTAGCCGCGTGCTGACCGTGCTGCTGTTCGCCTTACATCGCCGTCACTGCAGACATGGAGGAGTTCATTAAAGACTACATCACAGAGGCCAACAAAGAGATCGAGCTGTTCAACCGTCAGCTGGAGCTGCAGGCACAGCCGGACCTGTTTGATCCATGATGGAGTCTGTCTGTATGCCCACTGCCTCCATTTGTCTTATTCAGGGGAACCACTGTGGGAGGGACAGGGAGGGCTCAGGGGTCACGTACCAAACACTCCACTAGAATGGTCAGTGTGTGTTCACACCACATGTATCTGCAGGAGCCGCTGCATCCATTCATTATCTATGTACTATGTCACTTTGATTCCTGATTCGATGAGTCCAGGGGAGCTTTTAAACAATGACGTCACGTCACGGCTGTTTGCCTCGCTTTGTTCTGCAGCACCGCAGCCTGCACAGCTACCTCTGTGCTGAGCTGGGTGTCATTTATCAAATAAAAGTGTCAATCTGATGCGGTCATTCAAATGAAGACACGTTTGTGAGGAGATGAGACAAATCTGAAACATAACGTAACATAAGACCGGTCTATAAACCGATGTGATTACGCCACTAAGCCTGCAAGCGATGAGACTTTCACAATCGAGGGGAATTTCCATCCGCACACTCCTACAGCTTGTGCGTTTCTGTTTATCACAGTTGGCAAATTAATGCCTCTATTTCTGGACAGGCATGGATAGCCGTGTGATTCTGGTGGGCTCCCTGGTGGGGTTTCTCAAGAATCGCTCCTCCTCTGTTGTCACCCAATCCGTGGCCCACCTGTTATCTTGTCTGCATGCCACGCTGCAGCAGAGGGAGCGCTTGGCCATAGAGCTGTAAACATTGGACAGGCTGTTGGCTGCAGACAACTGATGAATGATGCCATTAATCACATAGCTAAACGCCGTCCCAGTGCTTTATTTTAAGACTCCTAAAGTGAGTCTAATGAAGGTGCAATAAAGCAGACTTTAGTCCCCGCAGCAAGGAGTTGTAAAACAGCCGAGGCCATCAAGAAACAGAATCATTGAGGTTACATGTCCACCAGGAGCTCCGTGCTCTGTCCACTCTAATGCTGCAGCCTCTCTGCAGTCAGGTGTGGATCACTCATTTTACCATTTTGGTCAAAATGTTCACGTGTTGTTCCAAGAAGTCCGAACATTCCCACGTTTGATGTTTCTTCATGTTCGGGGTCGCTGTTTTCGGGTTGGACGAGGGGAAACGATAGAAAACTTAGTTTAGGTTTGAATCACGTGTAGAGCCGTTAGTGAAGGTCTGAGGCTTCGTGTCGATGGTGTGATGTTGCAGAGATTCAGACTTTGTGTCGTTACGTTATTCTACTGCCTGCTCTGCGATCGTGTGTCACACTGATGTTCTATGCATGTCTTCCTCTCATCAGGGTTCCTACAAAATGTGGTCATCACGGCTGCAATTATAATATTGAACCAAACGAGCATTTCAAAGTAAAACAACGTGTAGGAACCCTGGTACAATCTCTGGATTTGATGGCTTTCACTCATTATGGGGTCAGCAGTGTCCCACGCAGACTAATTAACAATCTTTGGACACTACGTTTGTCTGACAAAGGAATTTATCACACACAGAAACGTGCACGTTCTGCTGCTGCTGCAATGATCCCAGATATCACATTAGCCTGTGTACGCTGCTCTGAAAGAAGCGCCTGTGTTCAACATTAAGTCCTGTGAGATTCTGAGCCCGGTTCTGCTCAGAGCAGACTTTAAGGCCGGACTCTGGTTCCTGAGCAGAGGAGGGGGATGCTTGCTTATTCATTGTTGTTAGATCCAGATATTTTTAGATTAGCGGTGACCTCGATGTATTCTGGGTTGCCATTCACAGCTGTCAACAGCCAGTAAAAGTGAAAGAATCAATAATTTAGTTTTGAGCTGGCGGACAAACACGACAGTGATAACTTTGTTAGCAAGTTATTTTCCCTCAGATGACTCGTCAGTATCCGGGCAGATTCAGGTTGACACTGCTGGCCCCATCCGTCCACTCTGACCTGAACAAGCCATACCGTCTTATGCTAGATATGCCACTGTCTTATAAATGATTAATACCATGCATAGAATAGCACATAGCATTGAAGGAATGCCTCTAACATGTAACAGAGGAGGAGCTCGTCCCATCAGCTCCTCTCTCGCTGTGCTCCTCCTTTAATCTAGAGAAGTGCAATTGTACCTTGTGTTCTTCTATATTCCACTTACAGTACCCTCCAGTAACTCTTTAAGGACAAAGCCGAGCAAACAAATGAGCTGCTAAATTCTCCGTCTCTCACAGTTTGTGTTCTGTGCTCCGCTGGATTCAGTCTTCACGACGACTGAAGGGTTTTGTTTCAAAACGAGGAAGCGTCACAAATGAGTGATCATAACAGGACAACATGGATCATAAATCCTCTGCTGATCGTGTTTAGGCTGGATCCTCCGTCAGTGTTTCAGAGATGCACTCAGAGCCATCTGCAACAGTTGCTGTCGTTGTGTCGTTATGTAATACTGCAGAGAGTTACCTTGACTGACAGTGAAATAGTTGTGAGAGAAGATCGACTTTAAAACCTGCGAGACGTGTCAAAGAGGAACGGACGCTGTAATTGGCCGAGATATGAAACGGCAGTCCTTAAAGCGGCGAGGGTTCTGTAAGCTGTTTGTGATATTTAGATGAAACTACCACTAACGTATACACACACACGTACACGACTACTACTACTACTAAGTACGTCTATGCTATTTTGCATGCGAGATGTCATGTGAATGATATGACATATATTCTGACAACATTGCCTTTCACCAAACTGGTACAGCAAAGAGAAATAATCACATTTATTTTACATATCTGCTATCAGAATTTGAATTACCTCGAAGTGACAAATAGTATTTTTGTAAGGAAGTGAATTGAACACTAGATGCAAGCAAAACGTTTCCTCGCACAAGCTGCAAAAAGCAAAAAAGCAGATGCAATTTTTCTTTCTTTTGTAAAAGAGAATCTGATCGGCTGTGAGACTTCAGGTTTTCTCTGATCCAGCAGTGCCTCAGCTCCGGCTACGAAAAGCAGAGATTAAAGCTGCACTCAGAGCTCCATCCCTGCCCGTCACGGGGGGGGGGGACGTGTTGTCAGGCAAGGATCCGTCCTTCAACAGTGTTGGTGAAAGGAATCCATGGAGTCGTTCTTTAAAGCAATGTGTTTTTACTAAGCCAGAGGGTAAAGTAGGCGAGGTCACACGGGCGGCGGCAGCTGGAGGGCTCTGAACCATTCAGGTATTTCTGCAAACTAACCAAAAAGATGTTGGAGTACGGGCTGGGCACAGTTCAGATGTTTTTATGTTCACAAACCCACACAGCACACGAGCGAAGCTGCATCTTCGTCCACGGTGACGAACCAACATGATATTAAAAACTTTTTTTATGCCCAGCCCTGGTTGGGTTTGATCCAGAGCTTCAAAGTTTTGGATTAAAGTATGAACAAAAAAAAAAATAGGATTGAGTTTGTGACTAAAGTTGGGTGACCCCTACTCATTGCACATTGGGGGCCCATAGAGCCCTCCACAGCCTCTCGGTGTGACCGCTACGCAGCTCTCTGGCAGACGAGCACCCTGCTGTCTTCATCCTGTACGTGGAGGCTAGCCGTTTTGTAGCTGAAGTTATAGGACAAAAACAAAGTTTGGTGTTAATTGGTTTTCTATAAACGGGGGGCGTTCTGCAGAGTGACACCGCGGCGTGGGAGGTTTCCGTTCTTTTCTAGTTTTCAGGATTGGCTCCCACGTTCACACGGAGCCAACGGTGTGGAATGTATGCACTTATTGAAGAAGGGGATATTTTTATTTTTGTGCTTATTGGAGACGCCGACTTGGAAATCCAAATATTTCTCCGGCCTCAGGGGAATGTTGTACTGATTGTTTGGGCTGTTCCGTCCTATCAAGGTTTAAAAAGGGAATCTCGGGCTCTTCACTGCACAGTCCTCACAGACAGCTCAGGTGTTATTTCCATACCTGAGATCACATATTTGTGCTATCGAACCCAAAAAGATGGGGGTGAAATTGTGGGTTAATCTTTTGTCTGTAGACACACGCAGACGTGTGGGGACAGTAACGATTGGAGCTAAGAGCTTTTTGATGTCGTGATGGTAAAATTAGAAAAGTGAAGGGCTCCGTTCTTCTCCCCTTCCTACAGGCCGTCCAAAGTAAAAGAAAAAATAACTTCTATGAATAACTTATTGTCTCTGATTGTGATGAGAAGCAAGAAAAAAAACAAGTGACTTCAAAAGTGCCAAACTGACGTCCACGCTGAGTTTGAGGTGTTCACAGTGTGAGCGGAACCGAACTGCATTTGCACAAAACTACTGTAACTTCTGTTTTTTTCCTGTGACTGATGCTTTTATAATCTAACTGTTGTTTTTATTGCACCACGTAATCCATTAAATATTTATATGGTTGATCAATATTTGACCTGTCGTCTCTCTGTGCAACAACTCGGTCGACTCAAAGACCGACAACATGCTGCTGTTGTCGAGCTGCGACTGTGCGCTCGGATGTCAGCAGCCACGCAGCCAGTTCAGCATAGTCGTGGATTTGTCACTTGGTGAGACAACATGGATTCACTGTGTGTGTGTGTGTGTGTGTGTGTGTGTGTGTGTGTGTGTGTGTGTGTGTGTGTGTGTGTGTGTGTGTGTGTGTGTGTGTGTGTGTGTGTG
Source organism: Collichthys lucidus (assembly GCA_004119915.2). NCBI lineage: Eukaryota > Metazoa > Chordata > Actinopteri > Sciaenidae > Collichthys > Collichthys lucidus. The sequence continues at coordinate 31,598,767 of CM014095.1, forward strand.
TGTGTGTGTGTGTGTTTTGTTGTTAACACACTTCGTTTAAGAGAAACAGCAGCTGAAATAGTGCCGAGAGAGGAAGGAGGAATCCTGCTCCCCTCCATTTCCTCATGCTGTGTGTGTGTGTGTGTTTTTAAAAGAAAGCAAGATAGTGTGTGTGTGTGTGTGTGTGTGTGTGTGTGTGTGTGTCCTTGTGTTGTTGCCAGGCAGACAGTCCTCCACATGGCTAACCTCTGACATCAGCGTTTCCTCGCCTCTCCACCAACGCGCCGCCAGTTTCTCCCCAGCGACTCAAGGCAGGACCCCCCCCCCCTCCACCTTCCCTCAGATACTCTCCGCACACTTTAAACTCACTCTCACCGTATCGCTCGCTTCCATCATTAACCGCCCTTCTTTCTCCTCCCTGCCACTATTGTTGTATTTTTACTGAGGCAGGGAGCTGCAGCTATTTGTGGCCTATTATGACAGCCACATGTAAACACTCATCGCTCTCACTGGCGTCTGCCAAAGCCTGCTGAGTGGGCCCGGGTCACTGCAACAATAGTGCACACTGTACACTGCTGCATTTCCACTCGGTGGGACTGTGGGAAGTTTTATTCCTTCAAGCGGAGGATAATAAGGCGACGTGTGTCATGTGATGGAGGGATGTAAAGGAAGGTGTCACCAGCTGCATGGGACGTCCATGCTGTTCACTGTGACGTCCGTTCAGATGCAGTGATGCAGTCGAACACACGGCTCCTGCAGTGAATCCAACACGTCTAAAGAGTTTTAGAGAGCTGCTCATTCAGCTGCACAGACTTTTTACAGGCTGGAGTTTGTGGTGCCGTTAAATTTTATTGCCTTGTACTGACAGGTGTTTATATTATTTTGTCCTCTCCATTTATAACGTTGATGGCGAGATGAATAAAAGTAAGACCTCTGAGTATGATCAGAAATAACTCAGCATCACCACGGCCTGCCTGATTGTTCTATTAGAGTCTAAATCATTTAAGTTTGTTTTCAAATATTGATTTGATTTTTGATTATTGAAGGTGTTTTTTCACACTGGACTACTTCCAAGAAAATTTAAAATATGTAGTGTGTAAATAATGAAGCCTATTGCTACATATTCAGTATTCAGATTCTTACAGCTGTAGAGAAACAGTCTTTATGTATTTATATAAACTCTTACAACTGTATATGGGACAACTTAGAATAAATGATTAAATCTAAAGAAAAGTTTTACTCTCGTGTTTCTCTGTGCGGCTCCAAGGTCACAGATTATTTGATATCTTCTTGTGTCACAAGTAGAAAAGTACATCGATATCTTACTAACTTCAAAATGTGAAAATTAGGATGCAGTTCATACATAGTACTATCAAAGTATTGAGTCAGTCTCCATAAGTCCCCATGTTTCACAGCAGAAATAAACATGTTTACAGCCTGGTACAAAAAACAGTTTTGGTCTCTGTAGCTAATTTCCCCGTTCATGACAACTGTACTGAGGGTGAATTTATATACAACTCACCTGTTCACATTATATTAAGGCTTAAAGTTATGCAGGATTAAGAGCGTGGACGCTTTGACTGACAGGTGGGCGTGGTCACAGGTGGATTGTTTGAGTCATTCAGCTGATGATCCGCGTCTTTGCTGATTTTTACTTTAGCTGGGAGGAAGAGGGGCGCCATCCATACACCGTCCATTCTGCTGGAAATAAAAACTTCTGATTTACATATTTCCACAGTGTATTTTTATTGCACGCCTTTTGACAACCGTCATTTCATAAAGCAGATTTCTTCTGACATAACAGCACAAATGCACAAATCTTGATCAGTATGATATCACGGCTGAGCACCACTGTCAACTGAATACCACTTCCATCAAAGAAGAGCTTTGAAAAAACTTCACTTCAATGCAACAGAATCACAAAGTGGATTTTATACATCTCATTATGACTGGCACTAACTGGCTCCATCTGTGTTCTGTTGATGAAGTCAAACCTGAAAGATTATGGCTCACAGTTGCAAATATTTTCAACCCAGTCTGATCTGTATCTCAGTCCAGGAAATTCACACGGCAGCTATATTGAGAGAACTCTCCGTCTGGTCTCTCTGACAGCTCTTTTAATTTCACACTTCTCTCTCCAACTGCTTGATGTCAAAGATCATCAAAACAGCCATCTCGCTGGACTCCCCCGAGGCGGCGGCCAGTTTAAGTTGTTGGAGACCGTTTCCAGTATTAGCCTCGCCCTCCCAGACTCGGCTCTTGTTCAGTTTCAGATCAGTTCGCGTCTCCCCCACCACGCTCACCCTCTGGGCCCCGGGGACCCTCACCCTGAAGCGGACCCACGTGAGGGGCTCCAGCAGGCCCACGCGAGGCTCAAAGAGCACACAGCCTTTCCTCCAGGCGGAGTAGACACAGGGGAACGGAGGCCCCGGCTGATCACAGCTGTTCCTCAGCACAAAGTCACACATGGGGTTGAAATCTCCACCGGGGACGAGCCGAGCATACAGGCCCAGCCGATACACCCCGGCGTCGGGGAGGCTGGCGCTCACCGTCACCTTGGTGTCTGTGTACGTGCAGAAAAGTTGGCGTGAAAGCGGCACGGCTGCTGTTTTGCTCTCTTCTCTGCTGAGCACAGTGTGAAGCTCCAGGTCCCGCTGGTTGTGGAAGGTGATGTTACATTTGCCTTGCTGGGTGCTCACTAGCGCTGTCGTGTGGCTGAATTTGGACAGCCCAGCCTCAGACGTGCGGGTCCCGGGCCCACATGCAGAGCCCAGGCCAGGAGGAAAGAGCTCATCCGGACCGACCACTTTCCCTTTGCAATGCAGCAGGAAGTTTGCAGCATTCTGGAACTTGACTTCTGTTTTCTCGTAGTCCCGCACAAACACCGTCAGCCGGTAGAAACCACGCAGCGGGCACAGGACGTGACAGGTCAGGGCGCTCGGTTGAATCTGAGTTGCCAGGCACCGCTTGGCCACTGCAGCTTCCAGCTCTGGGTGGACCAGTTCACACAGCACCATCAGAGGCCTGGACGTCTTCAACGCCAATTCGAAGACGCCTTCGTCCACCTCTGCAACGTCACTGCCCTGGCTGCTGCCTGTCACACCCAGAGATGCCGAAACAGGCTGCAGGCCCCAGGACAGGAAGGGGTTCTCTGGAATCTCCTCCATGGCCTTGGGGTTCGGACACTCAACTGTGAACGAGCAGACCCAAATCAGGGGAGTGGTGGCCGATTCTGGTCTGGCAAACACCTTCACGTCATACACGCCGCTTGCAGGAGGCAGGAGCTGCAGCTTCATGCTTCGATGGGACACTGTGAGGAGACCGTGGGAGGAGTTGCTGGACTCTTTCTGCTCTGAGGCTCCGCAGTGGAGAAGGTCCTGGTGCTGCGTCATCTCATAGGTAAAAGTCGCCGGCCTGGAGAAGCCGAGGGACACGTTGGCCTCGCCATCATCTGAGGAGAACATTCAAATGCAGTCGTGTAAATTAGATTTCAGATCAGGAGGATTAATACAAAAGCATCCTGTTGTAAAATCACCTGTGACGATGTGAGCGTGATGAGGCTGGATCAGCCTGAGACCCATGGTGAAGAAAGCTGAGGTCTTGAAGACCTTCCTCTCGAACGCCTCCAGGGTGATGGGCGTGTCCAGGAGCTGCCATTTCTCCTCATCGGGGAAATGTGAGTCTATGAACTCCTCTGGGTCCGTTAGGAAATAGAAATCATCGAACCTTGGAGGCAACAGATGGAGACAGCAGGCTGGGGTGAGACTCGACTCGCAAGAGAAATCTTGTCTACAACTACACCACCACCAAACGGTGAGTGTGGTGCCATCATTTAGTCCCTCTCCCCTTTTTAAACCTTTTGACGAAGCTTTCATGTTTCACATCGACTCGTCCTGCTCCCCAACAGGCGTCCAGCAGGAACCACTGTCCTCCCAGGAGCACGGCGTTCCACAGGTGATCCGATTTCACGTTCCTGAGGCTCTGGCCCTGACGGTACCCGATGCCCTTACTGTGGCCCGGCACTTCTTGGCACTCGATGCCGACTTCTCTGTGAACGAACAAAGCAAACGGAGCACGCTCAGCCTTTTGTTTTTACATCTCGTGTCCTTGAACCCGGTTTCAAGGTTGATGTTTGTGCTGCGGGTCTGCAACACAACCCTGAACACGTGTGTCCTGACAGGTAGGTGTGTTTTTATAGTGAACACAGTGTTGTTGTGTTATTGTGCTATTGTGTGTGTTTAACTTGTGTTTACCTGCACATCTCTGTGCACAGGTTGGAGTAGCCGCAGCACACGCCCCGACCGGCCGCGATCACCTCCTCCGGGGAGCTCAGCTTCTCTGAGCGGCCGAGGTATCCGCTCACATCATACTCTGTGAAGACAGGATGTAAATATATGTAAGTGATATATGTGAAGACGTATGGTGGCATGTTGTTTGTATAGTTTTGGTACCCACCAATGTTGTGGCACAGCCAGACCCAGATGGCACGAAGCCTCTCCAGCTCATTCCTGGCTCCATGTGAGATGCGTTGCACAATCGTCTTTATATCATACACACACTTTTCCTTCAGCTGCAACACCCACACACACACACACACACACACACACACACACACACATGCCCACACACAAGAGATTTTTCTCTGTTATGTAGGTTTTTATAGATTATATATATATATACACGATGTTTTTACATTCAGCCAGCATCAAAAACTGCGTCATCGCTTCATTCATCTCACAGCATCATTCAGTGTCACTCAGTGCATCGAACAAACCAGGTTACCGTCCACGCTCAAGGGTGTGAGTGCTGCCTGAGAGCTGCGGTGTTTTTTATTATGGTGTTATTGCAGCAGCTGAGGAGATGTTTCGTTTTGTTAGCTGTGCTTCTGTGAAACAGTAAAACTCAAATGTTGTGCTAGGACGGGCTGTTTGTGTCGTCACCTCCGCTCCCGTCCTGATGACGTGCGAGTCGACCCTGTGGAACACCTCAGAGTTGGTGAAGAGGTCTCTGCGCCGCCTCCTCTTCCCTGCCGCCGCCGCACACGGTGACGCCCTCTGTCCCATGAGTGCTTTCGGTTTCAGCTGCCTCTGTTCCTCAGCCTCCTTCCTCACCGCGCTCTTCTTCACCACGGTGATGGTCCTGGCGGCGCTCTCGGACGACAGCTGCCTCTTCGCCGCCGGACGTTGATCTTCGCTTTCAACCGCCAGTTTCTCAAACACGCACTGCCTCGAGAGCACTGCACTCTGGGAAGCTTCGGCACAGACCAGGACCTGTGCAGGTGCCACATCTCCAAGAGCAGCCTTCGCACTCTTCTGTGCATTGTTCTCATCATGCACCAGAGCTCCTATAACTGCGACAGGGCTCGGTTTGCCCAGGATTGGATTCTCCTGCAGATCATGAAGTGCAACGGCCTTCGCCTGCACGCATCCTTTCTGGGTCATCTCATCTTGCTGAGAAAGGCGCACGGCGCAGGAGAAGGGGAAGGAAAACTTCTGAGTTGCAACTGTAGCTGACATTATGCTGGAAGCATGGCGCCCTGACCAGAGAGAAGATAATGTTTAACAGACAGCAGCCATTTTCTCTGAGCTATTATTAAGTAAGGTTCTTAATCTTGCAGGGGCGGCACAATAAGAGTTTCAGTACTATATATATATATATATGTACTATAGAGTACATTCTGTGTAAGACAGTGATGAAGTGGCAATTATATCATGTCTATTCATGACCAGAAATTAACGCAAAGGTTGGGATCATTCGTCACTGTCAGCACCAAGAAAGTCACCGGTCTTTACCGGATTAGTACGACCTCATAACATCCTACACATGATGATCCTGCAGCTCCACGGCCATATTCAACATGCGTGAACATATTTTGGCTGAAACTTGATCGACCTGTTGAAACAGTGGAAACACTGACCGTCCTTCAACCAGATGACCCGGGCTTGTAGCCCCGTGTTGGCAAGTTTCTGCCCAGCTCAAGTGTCCTTCGGTTGGTCACTAAGTCTGCAGCTGACCCTGACCCCTAACCTTCCTGAAGCGCGAGTAAAGTGAAGCTCCCAAAGGATTTCGTTGGAGTAAATCTAAACCATGAAATGAAATCAGCTTTTTCCAGAGTTTTAGCATCGCTGATGCTTCCTTCAGTGTTTAAATAACCGAAACTTCGTTTAAACTATCGCGACATCTCTGAAAGTCACAGAGGCTTCTACTCACCCTGAGAGGATTTGAAATGCCTGCTGGATGTTTGCTGGAGTGTCGGCAGAGATGTTTCCACTGTGTGTTCTCAGTGGTCCTCAGCTGCAGGGGGAGGCTTATATACTCCCCCTGTGGCCTGCCAGGACAGGCCCCAGAATAACAGGCCTAAAAATACTACAAAGCAGTTAAGACCAGCCAATGGAGTAAGCCCCAACTCCGGAGTGTGACGTCTGTGTGTGTGTGTGTGTGTGTGTGGCTTATAGATGTATGTTCTGATGTGCTTGTGTGAGCTCCGTACATGCACCGCTAATCAGCACATACACACTGCAGCATATCCGAGCACACGGGCGAGTGTGAACGTGTGTGTGTCAGCATGTGTGCATGGGGATTGTGAGTGTTTGTCATGGCATCGATGGGCGGGTGGGAAGGTTGGCCCATGAGCACATGTTGGGTCGGGTTCAGCGAAGACTGGGTTGTTCAAAGAACAGGACAGAAGGTTCATGAAGGGCCCGGCACGCGATAACGACCGTATCAACCTCAAACATGCACCCGGTCACCTCGTTACGTCACGCACACACAAATACACACGTGAATCCATCTCAGATGCATTTCGCAAACACAGCGGTCTGAATCTATGCGGATGATTTTTATTTGATTAGAGATCTACAGATTAATCTCCATGTTTGCCAGACAAACACTGAGTCTGTGCCATGATGCAGTGTTTGGACCCGCAGCCAGCTGGAGCTTTCTGTGTCGTCCACGCTGGTTCTCTCAGGGTTCCCCAGCTTCTAACAACCCAGAGACGTGCAGCTTTAACAGGTCAATGGGTGACTGTGAACTGTCCCTGTGCAGCCGCCTCCTGCCTCATGTCAGTTGGGATCTGCTCCAGCGACCCCCCCTCGACCCTGATAAGGATAAGCGGTTATGGAAAATGGATGGATGAATGTTCTCGACCAACTCCTGAGAAACATTTCAAGCTCTTAAAGGGGAACGACCAACGTGACACATCTCAGGTTCATCAGACCTCTGTACTCATCTGCTGCTTGAGGCTACGTCAAGCACATGCTGATATATAAAGAGAACTGTACACAGCATTGGAGGCGGGGCTCCATTCAGTCTGGCATGAACCCAGAAAAGTTCAATTTGTGCTACTCAGGTACCGGCTGCTGGTTTGTGGCTTCAGAACAGCTGTGAAACTTCACCATGAGACCAACAACGCTCCAGAACCAGAACAGAGAAACAATGAGCTGAAACAAAAAAACCTGCAGAGCCGAGGGAGCTGCAGAATGGGAGATTATGTGACCGCTCACATCGCTGTGATTATTAAGGATCCTATTCTGCACACGGTGCAAAACACAGATTACAGAAAGGATGTAATGTTTAGAAAACTAAACAACTCAACAGGAAATACAGGACAAACGTTTGACTGTGGATAAAGATGCAAGTTTGTACCTCGGACATGCAGGAGGAGCAATCATATACACGCATCATATTTTATTCATCAGGTGCTTTAAACTTCTTAATCTCAACCAAATCAACTCAGACCTGGAGCTGGGTCACCTCCAGCAGGTTTCTGTCTGTGCACACAAAGCAAAGCGCATCATGAATCCAGCTTTTGTGAAACTGAACCGCCACGAAAACGAAGAGAACAGAGGAGAAGTTACTGGGTGATCGCCGTAACATATCGCCCCACAGATCCAGTATTACATAACGCTGCCATATGGCAGTGTTGATGTTGATGTGTGGGCTCGGCGGAGGGACAGCCACCTCTGCCGGTGGTGGATCCTGAGCCAGCTGACTGTGAAACCGTGGAGTAATAATGCCATCTGGAACAGCTGTCAGCCGAGGAGCCTCGCTCTGGTTTATTAGGGAGAGCAGAGGAGGTGGAGGGAGGGGAGGGGAGGGGGAGGAGGTTCTCTCCAACTAAAGGAGGTGAAACACACGGAGGGAGATGTGAAGCAACGATGTGGCCAAGAAATGAGAAGAATCACGGCAGGCTGGAAAACAGGCATTTTAATCTGTGAATCTCTTACAGTGAGATCTGAATTTTGAACACAACTGAATTACCCATGAGGCAGTGCAGGTTCCTAATTTTAGATCATTTATATCATTTAAGTTAATTCACACAGTGTGAGTTCAAAATACACGTCCAAAAAAGTAGTCTTAGTTTAGAGACTAGCTCAATTTAAAACTGCTTTAAGTACTAAAAATAAAAACCAAACTCCTTTTAAACAGGATCACATGCCCGGGGGCCGAAACTAACATTTTAAATATCAATACAAGTTCATACAAATGTTCTGTATGTCACAATTATCTTTTTTTTTTTTAATGACAGCGTAACCAAATCTAAACCAATCAGGTGTGAGCAAATCTAAAAAGCAGTTCTTCCTGTCTGTCACATCTGGAGTCAGATCACAAAGAATAAATTGTATGAACACGTCAAACTGAATCTGAACCTCATGTTCATTCTAAACGTGAATTATTATGAGTAATGCAAAGTCTGACGTTTCACTCTGTCTCTTTAACTGAATCATCCATAAAATAATACTTTGTGTCAGATACATAACAGCTGGGTGTGTGTGCAGCAGCAGAGCAGCTGAATGTATCTTTACCGTGTTTGCTCATGACTCCAGGCGCAAAACCTGTTTCCCTGAGATCTGAGAGAGCAGCTGGGTTTATATTCTTCAAACATATCAGAAACATTCTGCCCTCCGGCTTCTGTGTGAGCTATAAGCACTTTGAAATGCATTCAGTGAGTAACCTGGCTGCTGCAGCGGGCTCGGTCCTTCTCATCATCACCAGCAGCAGCAGCAGAACGTGCTGCAGTTGTTTTTTTGGAGACGATGAAGAAGAAGAGCGATGCACCCTGCTGGAGATGAAGGCATGAATCAGTTCCTCTCACCACACCTCTGATGCTCGCTATTTTTAGATGATGAAAAGCTGATTGAGTCATTACTGAGGCAGATGAGACAGCTCTGGTAAAACAAAGATTTTAAAACAAAGGTAAGAAAACATAGGAAAGTTTCAGTGTGACTGCTGTGATCAAAACTCCCAGCTTCATAAGATCTGTAGTACGTGATACAGTTTTTGTAAAAGTTTTCTAAAGATGTGTGTCATGAAGAAAATCGACCTAAAGCTCCGAGTGAGGATCCAGAGCTACAGACACAGCTGAGAACTCACTGCTGGACGTCTGACCTTCATGCTTCATGCATTATAATCCTCATTGCAGCAGTGACCTGCTTTAATGTAACTCTGGATTATTTGGAAATAGTTCAGCACATTTTGAATAGAAGATCATGAAATGAGCAGCAGACAGGAGTTAGTTACTGTGGCTGAAAGCTGAAGATGGATCATGTCATGTTTTTACTTTAGTATCATTTCAGACATAAATTAGTTTCTAAGCCTAAATTTAACTCTTTATATCAACAGGTCTCGTCCTCTGCAGTCACCTATCGTGGACCGACAATAGAAAGAAGGTGTTCTCCACTTGTGTGTTCATCAACTGCGTCTGAAACAAACCCTGCAACATTACAAGTTGCTAACAACATTGCTGCTCCACTTGTTCTGGGCTCCTCTGTTGAAAAGTTGCACTCCGGCCTCTCTTGGCTCAGCATGGAGCAGAAAAGGATTTCCTCCAGCACGGTCATATTGTTCAGCGGCGTCATGAACTCAAAGGAGCCAACATTTCTACTGGAACAACACGAGACTGGCTGATCGGGTCATGTTGTCGGACTCACAGTGAACTGCAGCAGCCCAACCTGTAAAAGAAATGGTACTATCAAATTTTAACGATGTTTCCTGTATTTTAATTGTTTGCTTTAAAATGAAATGTGAGTCTGTGAATCTTTGACTCCACTTACTGAGCAGACTGAGACTCTGTGGTGGTGGTCTGCACAGACGCAGGTCCAGCTCTGTCCTGGACTGCCCCCTAGACTCCACAGAGGAAGTGATGCTGACCTCCATCATGAACACCTCCTCTCACCTCCTGCAGGAGACTGTGGAGGCGTCAGACAGACTGCTGCTCCCAGCATGGAAGGAGGAGATCTACCACAGCTCCTTCATGACTTTATGACGTTTCTATAGATTTATGGCTCATGATCATTAAAGAATTTACCTGTGACTCCATTCTTCTGTGTTGTCCATGAAAATCTGCATCATTAGTTTCATATTTGTTTTCAGAGTTAAACCTCACAGTGACATTAAAACAATATTATTATTAATTATTATTAGATTAACTTTATTTATATTGCACCTTTAAAAACAGAGTTTACAAAGAGAGATGAGATTTAAGAACAGCAATTCAAAATGTATAAATAATATATGAATAATACTTAATAAGTCATAATAATAAGTAGTAATATAATAAGAAAACACTAAAATACTATAATAATAATAATTCATAACAAACTTTTGTGTAAGAAAACTTTTTGAACTTTATCCGGATGACGTCAGAGCAGCTTTCAGTCACGGATTGGACCGGTACCTGTCGCTGACGTCACGTGCCGTGGACACCTTGTGACGGTTTGGACAAATCAGCTGGTCTCGTGCCTGCAGCGCGCGCGGTCGGTGGGCGGGGTCACCGCTCCTGGGGGCACTCGTTGGGCGCGTGCTGTCATGAACACCTGCTGATTACTTCATGACGCAAACGTTACTTCATGACGCAAACGTTACTTCATGACGCAAACGTTACTTCATGACGCAAACGTTACTTTTTGTTTTCTTTTATAAACGTAACAGAAACAAAGTGAGCGCGTGCGTTTGGACTCGTGTCGTTTGGACTCGTGTCGGACAGCCGGTGACCGGAGACAGAGTCGGTATCACCGGGGACATGAAGCGCGTCAGAGACGATGGAGAGGTGAGCGGACTGTCAGTCAATCGGTTCAGCACAGGTAGGACGACACACACAAACTGATTAAAGCACTGTGTGTGTGTGTGTGTGTGTGTGTGTGTGTGTGTGTGTGTGTGTGTGTGTGTGTGTGTGTGTGTGTGTGTGTGTGATAAAGACAGATCAGACAGATAAGAGACAGAGTGAGTCTCCTTAATTAAATGGGACACACACACACACACACACACACTCTGCACCAGAGGAGGGCCAATTTACTAAAGAGGAAAATTAGGCAGCGTGGAGCTTCATCCTGACGGAGCAGAAGCAGCTCCATCATGGAGCTCCGTCATGGATCTTCATACTTCAGGAGCAGAAGCAGCTCCGTCATGGAGCTCCGTCATGGAGCTTTATCCTTTAGGAGCAGAAGCAGCTCCGTCATGGAGCTCCGTCATGGAGCTTCATCCTTCAGGAGCAGAAGCAGCTCCGTCATGGAGCTCCGTCATGGAGCTTCATCCTTAAGAGGCAGACGCAGCTCCGTCATGGAGTTTCATTCTTCAGGAGCAGAAGCAGCTCCGTCATGGAGCTTCATCCTTCAGGAGCAGAAGCAGCTCCGTCATGGAGCTCTGTCATGGAGCTTCATCCTTCAGAAGCAGACGCAGCTCCGTCATGGAGCTTCATCCTTCAGAAGCAGACGCAGCTCCGTCATGGAGCTTCATCCTTCAGAAGCAGACGCAGCTCCGTCATGGAGCTTCATCCTTCAGGAGCAGAAGCAGCTCTGTCATGGAGCTTCATCCTTCAGGAGCAGAAGCAGCTCCGTCATGGAGCTCTGTCATGGAGCTTCATCCTTCAGGAGCAGAAGCAGCTCCGTCATGGAGCTCTGTCATGGAGCTTCATCCTTCAGGAGCAGAAGCAGCTCCGTCATGGAGCTTCATCCTTCATGTAGAATGAAGCTCCACTGAAGAATCCAGTGTTGTTAGAGAGAAGAAGCTGGATAACTTTATTCTATGACCAGGCATGTTGAAGTTCTGCTGCAGGTCTCTGTGCACAGATACTGTAAGTCCTTCACATTTGTTCCGATGTGTCGGGGGATGTGTGGCGAATGCAGAAGAAGTCATTATGCGTGGATAACACGGTAAACAGTGTGGCCCGTGCCCGAGCACACGCGTGTAAACACGCAGCTTTAAATCGAACAAACAGTGAAATGTGGCGTGGTGAAGCGTCCATGCTTTCCAGTGTTTGCTTCACATTTACATTCTGAGAGGCTGAAACAGTAAAACCAGGAGTTCAGTCCACAAACAGCGGCTGTTTAGAAGAAGAGGAGGAACGTCGGGTTAGATGTGATGTGATCACAGGAAACAGAGCAACACGTTTATCTATGAATCTATGAGAGTTAATATATTCATGTAATTATGTGCAAACTGACTTTTGACTCTGTGACATCTTCTGATAGATAAAATAAAGAGTAATCTAATAAGCACGCTGCTGTTATAGGAACCAGTGGAGAAAACCAAAAGTCAATTAATCAAATACAGGTCAAAGTGATTAGGAGCAATTTCCACATTCAGTTAATCATTGAAGTCATTTGTTAAGCACAAGCTGAAGACGTGCTGCCTTTACATCACTGTGATCAACACATAGTTCATCAGAATGAAAAGTTTCCCCTGTAAAATGTTCAGGAGTTTCCGTTTTGCTTCATGCTGTAGATTTCTGACGTCTTTATTTAACGGCCTGTCTGTATTCAAATGAAATCAAGGTGCTTGTCATTGAGAGACTCTATCTGAACCTTCCTCTGCCTTATCTTGGATTTTTAATTGCCTGTAAAACAGACGAGTCCTTGCAAAGTTCAAAACCTCGCTTCTTCCTGCGACCTTGAATTTCCCCAAACAAGCACTTTTTTTTTCACACCTCATCCATCGTGTATTGTGTAACTGCCTCGTCCAGGATTACCTCTTTTTTTTTTTTATTTGCCATTCGGCGGGCGCTTTCATCCCGAGCTGCGTACATGTGGTTGTGATCCGGTGGGAGTCGAGCCTCCGTCTCTGACGCTGTTACCACCGTGTTCCACACGTCGACCCGCTCAGGGGAAAACAGCCGTGACCCTGCAGCGTTACGTATAATCGTCAAACTTTGACTTTCTGCTGTTTAACACTTTGTGTTTGTGTGCTGACGCTCTGTGCACGACGTGAAATGGACAAAGTGTTTCCCACTCTGCGTTCAAGCCTCAAGGTTCAGTGCAGCCTGCAGTCTAAAACAAACCGGTTGCCTCGGCAACAGTCAACTAAATCTGCTGATCAGCTGTTTGATGATGATCTGGCTCCAAAAATGTACAAACAAGTAAACAGATGAAAAAGTTTGCATGAAACAATACATATAAAATTAATAATTAATAATTAAACAAAACAAAGAAAATCTAAACTACAAAACACCAAACCATGAAGGCTAAGAATAAATTAAAACCAGTATGAAGAGCACAGTCTCATGCCTTCACTCAAAATAGAACATACGGAGCATAACACATAAAGTAACACGTTTAAATCAGTGGGCAGCACATATGGAGACACTATATGTTGCTATATAATCTCACTCAATCCTTTAACTTCTTTAACTAAACAATTGATTAATTAAGAAAATAATTCAGGTTATTTGATCATTAAAATAATTAATAAACAATAATTTTTATTTAGCAATGAAAGGACAAATCAGATGATTCCATGTTTTGTGTGCAAAGATTTCATCTGAGAATCTGAAATCTAATATTTCCGATGTGCCATTTCATGATTTTTGTTTCTTAGTAACAAAAAATAAAGAAAAACCACTGGAGGAAAAAGTGTGTTCAGAAATGAGTCAGTGTCTAACTCAAGGTCTTCTTCTTGTGTTCAGGATTTCATAACGTGTGCAGATATAAAAGCATATTCAGTGTTTCTCTGAGTACCTGGAGTTCAGCTCGCCTGCCTTGAATAACGGTGTCAGTGGTGCGTTCGTGGACACGTGGGAATTCAGTTCAACGTGTTAATTGTTTGTTAAGTGTCATTCATTAAGTGCTGTCTGTGGGACCGCGGGAGAATCAAGTAGCTGTAAAGACATTAATCAATCAGCGCCTCGCTCCATCAGTGCTGCTTTGTTTGCCAAGTCAAATACATCTTTGGGTTAAAGTGACATGAGCGTAATAAAAAGATTAAAGTTTAAACACACACACAGCTACAGGAGACGCTCCACTCTCCCCTAACAAACATAGAGTACCATAACATGGAGCTCACAGACAGATACTGAATCATAATTTACAACATAAAACCGAAATGCAATCCATGTTGCAGGGAGAGTGTTTGCGTTTCTTGACAAGCCGCTGTGACTTATTGTCGGCTCACACGTGGCTCGTTGATGGACGGACAAACGAGACCGGGCACAGCAGGGAGCCGCACACAGGGAGAACATGCAGCTGATAGCAGACATCCTGCAGTAAGTGACACCTCAGGTCACCTCGGCCTCAAAAGTGAATGTCAGCCTCTTAATAACAAGTCATTGAACAGTGGTAAGTTAGCTTTGAATGTGATTTTACAGAATCAGTCTAATGTGGCATCACACTGGCTCCTTATGATTTGTTGCTTCAGGAGAGTTTAGAAGATTACACAGACTGACCAAACGGTCCCGGTGCTGCAGCATCCTTCTGAAAATACATGACATGTTTGGATGATTGTACTTGTTGGCCGTTGATCTGGTTATTTGCAGATGGAAGGACCATGTCACACATACCTTTACAACATAGGAGCAGCTTTACGCTGAAATGGAATCATCATGTAAAGAGGATTATGTCACAGTTGAAGCGACTCGTCACTCGTGATAGTTTAAAAGCAAACATGCAGCGTTTGTCTCATTTCAAACTGTTTATCAGCGACTTTCTTTTGGCAGAACTTTAGAAGACGTTGGCCTGAACTCTGCGAAACAGGACGAACATTTTTCACTTTTTTTGCACAAAATGATTCATCAACTTGGCAGAATAATCAATGAGAATAATCCTCAGTTGCCACCTTGGATTATGTAAATGCTTACGGCCTATGGAGGACACTGCAGATTATTTTGAGATGTATGTTGAGTCATTAGCTAATGAATCGGTGTTTGTATTGGGTAAACCGGCCACTGGTCTGGTCTCATGTTGGAGCGTGTGCGTGTGAGCGGAAGCATGCACTGAGTTTGAATTTGTATGCGTGTGTTTATCTGCGGTTTCATGACAGGCACATTTTGTTATTCTCCTTGGCGAGCGGCAACTTGGCCTGCATCTAAAAACGGACAATGCGAGGCAGGAGCCGGTCAGGAGCAGAGGAAATCCCACCCAGTGTTTGTCCACTGACTGTGTCTTTGCTGTCTTCCTGCTCGCAGCACAATACAACAAGGTGCCCTTCGCAGTTTATTGCAGCGGCTTTAATGCGCTCTGTGGCTGCACAGAATGTTAAAGCTCGCTCCACAGTGACATTTGTTTTTTTCAGAAGCAGTTCTCTCCAAGCACAGGGGAAGGCGGCTTAATCAATTTTGATAATAGTGACATGCACTCTTGCATAAATATTAATAGCACAGAGTAAGAGGCTGTGAAACACTTCTGCAGCCTGGATCCTGAATGATGAACATCAGGAAATTATAATTTTCTCTAAAAGAGATGGGGAGAGATTTCAAAATGAATTCTTTAACCGCACATCAGATAAAGTAGGGGAGGACGTGCCGTGTTATTGGATTTACCGTGACCATTAATCTACAATAATTCTGACAAAATGTTGAGGACAGAGTGAAATATGAGCCACTCTGCCGCTTACCAACGTCCACAGCGTCTGTTCACAGAAGCTTTGGAAGATTTGACAAATGTTTTGGCTTCAGCGTCTGTTTGTCGACTTTTATATTATGGTTGAATTTGAATGAAGTTACATAAACCCGAGCAGGCAGACGTTGTAGTTTAGAGTGATTTACAGTGAGGGAAGAGGAGGCAGGATGATTCTGCTGCTGATGTGACCCATTCACTCACTCGAAAGTTAAAAGTGTGTGTGTCAGCATCGCTTCCCCGTGAGGGCTTTTGGAAATGTAGAGACAACAAACATTTCCTGTGTGTGTGTGTGTGTGTGTGTGTGTGTGTGTGTGTGTGTGTGTGTGTGTGTGTGTGTGTGTGTGTGTGTGTGTGTGTGTGTGTGTGTGTGTGTGTGTGTGTGTGTGTGTGTGTGTGTGTGCGTGTCACACTGAAAAAGGGAAACCATGTCGGGGAAACTGGGGTCAAAGGACACGGCCACTATCTTCTGTTCAATGCCGCGTCTACACACATTTCTGTATCTGACCACTCCAAGATTGGACAGACTCATTGAGATAAAGCAGCCTGTTGTTTCTGAGCTGCACTTACTGTACTTTAATTAATAGATATTCTGGTCAGAATTCTACCCGTAGAAGAAAAAGGTTCATATATTTGACAGATTTGTGTATTGTGTTTCCAGCAGAGGGCAGTGTGTAGGCGTCTCTGTCTCCCTGCACGACATAATTTATCTTATTGGATGTGCTTGTAATGATTTTCGAGATCTTGTGCCTAGAAACCCTTAGTCATCGGGAAGATCTTCATCTGCATTGCCGCCTGCACTCAGCCTCATAGCATGAGTATTTAATGTAAACCTCCAGAGGCTCATAGTTACTGTGTCTGCACAGGACGGTGAATTATTGATCTGCACATCTGCAGGCTGTATATCAGCAATCATCCAACTTTTACAATTATAGAGAAACCTTACATTTGCATCAAAGAGACATTCATCCTATAATGTCATTTTTTATTTGTCATTTGTCAGCTTACCGTGTTTCCCCTCCGGGGGAATAATAAAGTTCATTCTTATCACATTTTTATTTGGACGTCGTGAGGAATATTTATGGGGCAGCACCAGCCGAGAGGTTCCAGAAGTGTCTTTGGAAAGTTGCTGATTCAGATGTGAGAGCCTGCGGGAAGAGCCAGCCAGAGAAAGTGAACAAGGATCGGTAACGTGCCCTCGAGCAAGCACATCTGGGGAAGTTTCTACACGTGAACCAATGACTGTCAGAGTGTGTGTGCTCGTTTAGACCGAGCTCGCTGCGTTGGAGTTCTGTGTGATGCAGGTTTCTCGGGCGGCTGAGCAGGTTGGATTTACTGCGTGGTGCTTTATTGCACACGTGAGGATTGACTCCATCAAACTCGAGGCCGGCCTGGCATCCATGATTTGAATGGCAAACAAAAATTAACCAAAACAAACGACAGTAATTTATGACAGGATGCTCCCACACTGTGTTAGAGTTGTCACGATACTAAAATGAGTAACCACGATACTATACCAGACAAAGTATCGCGGTTCCGGGTATTATCGCGATACTGCTGCCTTTTTTAAATTATTATTATCTTTATAAACTGCAATGTATTTGTACAAGTTAGTCTGAAACAACAACGTTTGTTTTTAAGCTAAATTAGTGTTGCCACTGACGAAGACGCCACGGCAGACTCGCTGCTCGGGCCCGGTGCTTCTGCCACGGTGAGTGTGTTGTCTCGTGTCTGGGCGAGACAGAACTTTAGCTTGTTGTTTGTTTTGAAGCGAGTTTCTATCGAAGCGGAGCTGTCTTCATGGAGTTCATGCTTGCCGGCAGAAACACACGAACAGCCAATCAGCTAACAGACGGGCGGACCCAGCGTGCAACAGCCTATCACATCCCTGGACGTCACCAGTAACAGGCAAACAGCCAATCATTCAGCAGCTGTGTAGTTCGGTTGCAGCGCATGCCATGTTTTTTTTTACGAGTGAGTAGCATGCAGTGAGAAGCCGGGAGGAGGGCAGAGGCGGCCGCTATGCAGCGGAGACTGGCACCGGTAGTATAGTAATCCACGGTAGTACCGTCGTGTAAAATTTCTAGTATAGTAGCGACGGGTATGATTTGGTACCGCGGGGTACCGGGTATACCGTGGGTATCGTGCAACTCTACACTGTGTTTGGAGGATCTGTAGCAAAGTGAATTCTCCTCCATGTTAGGATGATTATAAGGTAACATCACACGCTGATGTATTTCAGAGGTCAGCTTGACATTAACAGAGAATAAGAAATGCTGCAGTGTCTTTTTTGTTCAGTGCATCACTTGTACTCAGTTTATTTCTGTTCTGACTGAATTTCTTTGATACTAACAGTTAGTAAATCTCTTCAGTGAGCCAATTAGCATGCACCAAGCTTGCTGGTGATTGGCTGTCCATGTGTCTACATGTCGCTCAGATGGAGCTCGCTCTTTGTCTGTTTGTTTGGTGCAGCTTCTCCTCTCCACCATGGAGTTATGTTAAGTTATGGCAGATGGCAGTTAACATTTGTTCTTCGTGTTTCTCAGTCGTCAGTAACTTCAAGAATAACAAGTCCAAGTTAAAGCTGACAGAAATTAAAGATGCTGCCTGGTCTGTGAATAAGATTTGCAGCCTTAGGCTCGATGCATTTTTATTCATCAGGGACAGGAAGAACGTTCCTGGTTGGAACCTCAGCTGCAGTGTCTGCATTAGTCCTATCCGGGATGAGAAGCTTAACGGGTTAACTGGTGACTCACTTTCTGTGAAAGCGCCCTACATGGAGCTTTTCTTTGTAGATGTAGATTTGGACTTCTGGAGATCTGTCCTCTCTCTCTGGTGCTGGCAGATTTAGGGTCACCTCTGACCTCAGTAAATGTCTTCACCAGCGCAGACTCAGCCTCATCTGCCCTCTCCTCTTCCTGCACAAAAAGTCAGCGATCATATCAATTCTAGAGTACCTGATGCTGAGATGTAATGGCGTGGATGTCCGGCTGTAGGAATGCCCCTACTCTGCACACTCGTGTGTGTCCTGCAGATCTTTGTGGATCTCCAGCCGGACTCCACAGGCTGCCGCAGGCCTGTAATAATATTCAGCCTGCTACCTGCTTGTGCACTCATTGTGCATGGAAACGTGTTTTGGTGCTCAGTCTCTTTCTAGTCTCTCCAACGTTACCTGCCTGTGAAGCCTGAAGCCTCTAGCTTCAAGCACAGATGAGGAGGTCTGCTGAACTTCTTAATCGGACAGGGCTGGTTTTAATGCATCGTCATGTTATGGATTATTTAATTTAATACTGAATTACTCTTTGACGGGTTGTCACAGTACCATTCTGTTGCCACTCTGCAAAACAACACAGACGATGTAAATGATGTTATACTCTGCAAATGAACTAGTAGCTGGTCGCCTCGTGTCTGTAGGTTGACTCGAGCTCAGCTTCAGTTAAAAACAGGGTGATAGGAAGTTGCCAATAATTGTTTGTAGCAGTGAGCTGCTGTGCGAGCGCGTTTCCTGTTGTCTCAGTGCTGAAGCAGCCAACTTCAGGACAATGGAAGGTCACAGAGGTCAAAGATGCCTGGCACCAAAAACATGCTGCGGTTTGTGACAGAGAGTTTATCACAATGTTAAATATTCACAGTGTCGTGTTTTGCTTAAAAGGTTAGAACATCCTCTGAGGTAACTCTTTATGAGGGCTGAAATAAAATGAAACGACTTTACCCTCTCAAAGAAAATTCAGGAATAAAAGCACGTCACGTCTCCTGTTGAATTTTTATCTTTTTCCAAACTGTTGGAAATCAGATTTTCTTTGTTTTGCATGTGAAGATATTCACCTGGAAACAATGAGTACTGCACGGGCGTGCAGAGCCACTGTGCTCCTAGAAACAGAAAAACCACGTGGCGTCATGTCGGCCTTGAATATTATTCTCTGTTCATATGTGAGTGCGGCGTTTTATGACTTCTGTTTGTCTCGCTAACAATGAAGGAATGTCACTAACGATGTTATCATGACATGAGCGCGTACCTGTGTGTAGAAAGACTGCAAGACTGCAGCGCCACTGAAGCCAACGCCACACAGAACGAGTTTTAGTTTTTTAGAAAAAAGTTGGATTATTCCCACACACACAGACACACACAGACACACACACACACACACACACACACACACACACACACACACACACGTCCCTGCACTGATGTGTGTGTGTGTGTGTGTGTGTGTGTGTGTGTGTGTGTGTGTGTGTTCACCTGTGTCATGCAGTTAAACTTCCCTGAGCCGTTTTTGCCTGAGAGAACATAATCAAGTTGTTCTTCTCTAAATTAAATCTGTAGCTAGTTTGTGACCTGAAATATGCCCCCATCCCTTTGGCAATACTTACAGCTCGACATTAAATGCACACACACACACACACACACACACACACACACACACACACACACACACACACACACACACACACACACACACACACACACACACACACATCCATACCCATACAGGGGAATTGTGAGAGGCTATATTCTGATAGCTCCTGCAGTGATGTGTGGGGGCAGCAGAGTAACAAGAACCAGCTGCTCCCCTCATCCTCCTCTTCCTCCTCCTCCTCCTCCTCCTCTTCCTCCTCCTCTTCCTCCTCCTCCTCCTCCTCCTCCTCCTCTTCTTCCTCCTTCATCTCCCCTTTCTCCTCTATTCCGGAGTGTTATTATGATTATCACTGTGCCTCTCTCTCTTCCTGTGCGGAGTACAGCATAGACAACAACAACAACAACAACAAAGACGACGCTGAAGGAAAAAAAAAGACACACACACACACACACACACACACACACACGTGTGCGCACACACATGTAAACTGAAACTGACAGACACACACAAGCTTACAGACACACAAACGCAAAGACAAAATAGACGCAGGCACATTGACAGAAAGACGAGATAGACGCCTACACATGCAGACACCGGGGTGTACACACACACACACACACACACAGTATACAGTACACACACACACACACACACACACACACACACACACGCTCTGCTGCTAATGAAGGTTGTTCCCAGTCAAACGCAGGGAGCAGGATTCCCTCACTGATTGATGACTCATTGAGGCATTGAGCTGTGGCTGTTTGTGCATCGTTACTGCTCGGCTGTGTTACCGTTAATGCTCCAACACTGCAGCTACCTCCGGAGCCCCGTGGCTTCTTAAAACAGCTTTAAAATCACCCAGTGAAAAGTCTTCACACTGGCGAGGAGGCATGTTGGCATCCGAATGAGTTGTACACCGCATCCTGACATCTGGCACAAGGACAAAAGGACAGCACATACACTGCAGCAGCACAGCCCTGCACAATACCAGACTACAAATCAGTTCAATAATTTCCACAGGTCTGTACGCAGCACAGGAGTCATGTCTGCTGAAGGACCGTGCTCATAAAGACGGCCACCTAAAGTTCAGGATTTATTCTTTTTTTTTACAACACACAACGGCTCATTTAAACTTGATTATCTGCAGCCTAATGACGGTCACCGTCCGTCCTGCCACCATTGCTGCATCCTGCACCCGACACTCAGCAGCCGAATCTGACCGGTGCTGCTGGTTTCTAAAGAGCGTCGCAGCTGCTGGCCTGCTGCTGCCTCTTATCCCCAGCTGAGCGGAGCAGCCTCGCCAACCTGTAACCTTCAGATCCTGCACTGACTCCACGTTATGATCTATCTGTGCAAAAAGTAACAAAGTTATGAAAATGAATTCTTCAAAAACTCCTGATCTCGCTTTGCTTCTTAGAAAATGACTCAAGTCATCAATAAATGGAGCAGTACTGTACATTTGGCTCATTACAACAATAACTCTGGATGCATATATCTCTGTCCTGGATTTCCTCCGGCCAGTTTTCAGTTTGTTGCACATCATGTGTGAACTCAGCAGCAATAACAATCACTAACTTCTCCTTTATTGCCACGAGTGACACATTCAGGCCGAGCCCTGTCCCGACATCCACTAAAAACCAAAAGTTTAAGTCTTCACTTCTGGCTGTAGTTTGTAATCTGCTGGCAGCAGCACTTTCACATTCCTCGGTCATGTTTCATTTGACTGCAGGAACAGCGAGGACGAGCTGACCTGATGAAACTGATTGAAAGC
This sequence comes from Collichthys lucidus, assembly GCA_004119915.2. NCBI lineage: Eukaryota > Metazoa > Chordata > Actinopteri > Sciaenidae > Collichthys > Collichthys lucidus. Next base: position 31,620,699 of record CM014095.1, read on the forward strand.
TCGGACATGAGGAGGTGTTTGTGCCCGTTAGAGGCACAAATCCTGATCCTGCTGAATGTTACACGTCTAAACGGGACAGGGCTAATTTTCCTGATTTGTTGCAGTCGGTTTACGTTACACTGAGAGTTGTAAGTGGCAGGAACAACACCACGAGTGCATGTTTTAGTTTTCTATGTATAAATCATCATTATGGCCTTAATCGCCTCAGAGTAGATGAAGCCGTCGTATCGCGGATCACCTGTGATCTTTGTCTCCGCCCTGAGGAGTGCCGGACCGCTCTAGGATCAGTCGAACAGTTGATGAAATAATCACCAGATTTATTGATAATAGAAAAAACGAGTTAATTGCAGTACATGTGTATCTTTTCATTTACATAGGCCAGTAGATAATGGAGCTAATTAAATGAAACGATGATAATAATCTGCACATTTAAATGTTTCTAACTTTAGTTTGAGGCTCCGGCTCTCTGTCTGACTGTATTCTATATTCTCGTCATTCATTTTATTTTTTAATGGTTGATTAGTTCGTTTCTCTGACAGCTGCGTCAGTGATGAAGGACTGCAGGAGCCTTCCATGTGCGGCCACGTGACTGTTCCACCCTCTCACATATAAACCCTTACGTTATATTTTGTGGCTATTTATCGAAACAGCGGGAGAAATGGGAGAGATACGTGCACAGTGTGGATGGTTCTGGTTCTGGCAGGACTCAATCCCAGACCAGCAGGGGGTTACATGCGCTTCCAGAGGCGGGGGTCCTAACTGCTAAACTCTCTGTGCACCTGATTGCTTTTTAGTGGTTAAGGCGGTTCACAAATGGTGATTCATCACTCACTAACACACACACACACACACACACACACACACACACACACACACACACACACACACACACACACACACACACACACACACCAAGCTGTGAGCTTTCTGAAGGCTATTCCCACCTCCAGTCTCATAGCACCCACTGATGACGAGCCGCAGAGAAGCCGCGGGGTCATTGCAGACGCCTCCCTGTGCACGCAGCATCATCCAGAAGTGAAATGATATCTGTGTTTTTAACACACCAGGCTCTCGGCCCAGGTATGTGGTAGAACTACCTTTGGAGGCCAATTAGCCGGAGAGAGAGCGAGGAAAATGTTTTTACTGGATGTGTCGCTCTGAACAGAAACAAGAAGCAGACCTGTCTTCACGCCCTCAGCTGGAGACTGAGGCATGATGGGATTTTTCTTGAGGCTGGAAGCTGACAGCTTCTCGCAGGCTAACATTGCAAGATACCAGAGAAATGGTACGTGTCCACACAAAACAAAAGTTATCCACTCACAAATGCAGAAAATCCCATAATGCAAAGTCTCGCCTGAACGTCCGCCGGTGCACAACGTGACAGTGTTGTCAGGCATTCCCTTCCCCTCCAGCTTGGCAGGCCGCTGCTAGTTCAGGAATGTAGTACCCTCTCGGGAATTGACATTTTCTGATAGAGTCACACAGCTTTAGGCAATTATCGCAACACAAACAAGGCAGACATCGGTCCAAACCGCAGCAGAGCTCTATAACAACAGCACGGCGGCGCGGTCGACCCCGTCAGTGCATCAGCTGCTTATCGAGAGCACCTGCCTGTGCTTGATACCTTTTAAAGCTGGCAGGTATCACACATAATGCTACAGATGTGGAAGTAAAAGATTAGCTCACTCGTGGTTTCATTTTAATAAGCAGGTGATTCTTTGCAGTTCAAACTAGAGTCTGACTGAAAATGTGTTTTTAAAGGCCGATGGTGACGCTTGATAAAGCAGGATGCCAGTCATAAACATAATGTTGGAGTTATCAGTCTTTCAGTGCATGGACCCAACAACCACAAACATCCAGGCAACAGGAAGCACCAAACACACGAGAACCTGAAATCCTCCTTTGTGTGTGATACAGCCAGAGCTCAGTACAAAACCCAAATAAATAAAACCAAGAGATGCCTCTCGTCTCAGAAATAAGCTTGGTCGCTGTCGTCTCGCTAAATATAAATTACCGACTTACCGAGAAGGAAAGCTAATCGACGACGGATGACTATACGCACCCTTCCATAATTTAAAGTGCCAGCAAAGGTATTCCCTGAGTCGACATGTGGACCAATCACTGATCGACATGTCTTTAGCCCGCTGGCAGAGGCCGCACAGCCGTCCGATTAATCAATTCATTTATTGACCTTTCCACAGTAGCACCCTAAAGGTAACGATAATGCTGTACAGGAAAGTAAAAGGTGGCTTTATTTAGAATTTAATTAGCTAATCAAAGCCTGAAACTATAACAGTAACTTATATTATCAGTGAATATTTCCTTTTTTTTAATTGTTTAGTTCACAGAATGTCTTCAAATGTAAAGAAAGCCTCCAGGATGTTTTTACCTGATTCGACAGCGAGAAAGCTGCAAATTCTCATTTGGACTCCAGAAGCTGGAAGCTGAAAATATTCTGAAAATATTAACAGGACTTCCTGGTAGCTCATCTGGGAGAGCATGCACCCCGAGAATCAAGGCTGAAGACATGTCGATTGGTGAGAAATAACAAGCCTCCTTTAACACACTTTTAATGTTGTCATTGTCCTAGAAATATTAATTAACTGCATGTTTAATATTGACACTTCTCAATCTAATATAGTCCTTACTCCACCACTTCAGTGCAGTCCATGTTGTGGATTACATGCCGAGACATGAGTAAACCTGAGTTAACCTCTAACCACATTAAAACTGACACGTTAGTCGTAGATGTGACATGAAGAGACGAAACTCGACGTACACGAAAGGCGTGGTCCGCCTCTGTCAGCTGAAGCCACGTGTACTGTGTGCTCAGCGCTCTGGAAAAAACAGCTCAGACTGCTCATACTTTGTCCTGTTTGCACAGAAAACACATTTAACATATTTAATCCTATTTTTCCAGGAACAAGGGGCTCTGAGGCATCCTCCTTTTCTTCAGGCAGCGTGAGAATTAAACACATTATACCAGCAGTGCTAGTTACATTAAAGAGGTGCAGTTACATTCAGGATTTTGTGTTTGCATACTAATGGAAAAAAAACGGTCCATGCATCCTCTTTCCAAAGTTTCAAAGTCACTGCATGAGAAGAACTCAGGTCCATCGTCTTCATGTAGCTAGAGGAAGCACTTTTTTTAAACAAAGTTACAAAAAAATGATAAAAATAAAAAAACAGGAAGAAATGCATCGACCAAAAGGAGAAGTAGAAGATTAAAATAAGAAAACAAAAAAATATTTTAAAATGAAGTTCACGGAACACCTTTATATTTATATCAGTGACTCAGCGTTTATTTAAGTGACTCAGCACTTCAAATAGATTTGGGACTTCACACTGCCAGTCTGAGCTCAGAGAGTTGGGCAGAGCTTTGCCTGAGGACCTCGAGATGTTGTTGGCATGTACCGTGTCATAATATCTGAGATTTACAAGCCTTAAAATCAATTCTAAGATTGACTGGAATAGAGTTGTCACGATACTAAAATGAGTAACCACGATACTATACCAGACAAAGTATCGCGGTTCCGGGTAATACCGCGATACTGCAGCCTTTTTTAAATTATTATTATCTTTATAAACTGCAATGTATATGTACAAGTTAGTTTGAAACAACAACGTTTGTTTTTAAGATAAATTAGTTTTGCCACTGACAAAGACGCCACGGCAGACTCGCTGCTCGGGCCCGGTGCTTCTGCCACGGTGAGTGTGTTGTCTCGTGTCTGGGCGAGACAGAACTTTAGCTCGTTGTTTGTTTTGAAGCGAGTTTCTATCGAAGCGGAGCTGTCTTCATGGAGTTCATGCTTGCCGGCAGAAACACGCGAACAGCCAATCAGCTGACAGACGGGCGGACCCAGTGTGCAACAGCCTATCACATCCCTGGACGTCAGCAGTAACAGGCAAACAGCCAATCATTCAGCAGCTGTGTAGTTCGGTTGCTGTTCCATGTTGGTTTGTTTACAAAGGAGTAGCATGCAGTGAGAAGCCGGGAGGAGGGCAGAGGCGGCCGCTATGTAGCGGAGACTGGCACCGGTAGTTTAGTAATTCACGGTAGTACAGTCGTGTAAAATTTCTAGTATAGTAGCGACGGGTATGATTTGGCACCGCGGGGTACCGGGTATACCGTGGGTATCGTGCAACTCTAGACTGGAATAACAGGGAACCAATGAAAAGAAGCTGAAGTGGGAGTCACGTGTTGGACAGGTGCATTTAAGAGAGTTACAGCAGTCAGAATAAAATAACAAAGCAGACGTGACGGTCTCTCGACTTCTACAGGATGAAATTAATATTTGAATAAAACTGGAGTGAACTGTGTTAACATGTTTGTTCAAGCCGGGCTTGTTATTCGAAACGACACCGAGATTTTTGCAGCTTTTGGGCGATTTTCTATGACGGAGAGTCCAGATGATTTCAAGCGTGACCATTATGAGCCAATGATAATACAACAGCCACAGTCCTGTATCATAAACAGTCACAGAGCGTCTGCTCCATTGATTTGCTGGGCCGGTCAGAGCGACTGAGGGGAAATGACACAAAGTTCAAGTTATTTTAAAAACCTATGGCAGCTTTTACGAAAACATTCAGGGCTGCAGCAACAACCCAGCCGACTGTGATCTGTGCTGGGCAGCTTCCACAGTATGCACCGTGCGTTTGTGTTATTTAACCAACAGGAAACAGTATTCTTCATGTTTTTAGTGCAGTCGAAGAAGGTTGGCAGTGGAACAAGGATTGTAAGAGACGACATGTTGTAGCTGCACAAACGTGGCCTGCTTGGGGAAAGTGTTTTGTTGGGCATGGTGGGGAGCAACTTGAACACCAACAAACAAACGTCGATGTGCTTCTCTTCCCTGATGCATTTAGTCAAACAGAAACCTTTGTTCCACAGTGACTTAGAGTCAGGAGACATTGAGGGTTCAGTGTCAGGCACAGTCGAACATGTGGCCGTGACAGCTCATGTGAAACCTCTCCGCTCCTCCTGTTCCTGCTTTAAACCCAGCTCATAGAAAAACGCTCGAGTTTGTGTTTTCCGTAACCTAAGACGGAGTTCTGGTGAAATATTGGTGCGGTTGAAATTAGCAGTTGTAGATGAAGCTTATCCCCGCTCTGCTTTTAACAGATGTGTTGTGCTGCAGTCGGCTTCCTGGCAGCTATAATTAGAGTAAAAAGTATTTCTGTTTACATAACGCCCCTTTCTCTTTTCTCATGATATTCTGACAGTTACAGTCTTCCCATGGCTCAGACTAAAACAATATCATCCAGCATGAAAACAAATACGTGCATATCATTGTTAATAAAGCCAAGTTTAACTATTTAAACTATTTATTAAACTTATACAAAGTATAAAGTATAAGGTAGGATAAAAATACAGTTACAAGTACAAAAAAACAGACATGCTGCCGTGCGGTCATTCAGAAACACTCGCCATAAGTTTATTTTTCAACTGTAAAATATCAGACGTGTGTTTGTTTCAGTTACATTTGTTTAAAGTGGCTACAATCAATATTATGGAAGCTGAACGTGCAGAGATGTTTTACCTGAACCTCAAACTTTGCTCAGCTCACGACGTTGAAGACTCAGCTCAGTGTTTACTCACTGCACACTTCCCGAGGGCGGTACTTCCTCAGGGTGTGCTACGAAGCCAGGTTAATGGATCGGTGAGGTACGTTTAGCCTAAAGCTGAGGTAACCACGGTAACCGGCTCTGAGTGTTCAAGCTCGATTCTTTTCCTGACGATAATCTGTAAAAACTTTCTATATGAAAACTTTCAGAGCCAAACGAAGCTGTGATTCCCAGAAACGACTTTTGTATATTAACTAAATAGTTTTTATAATCACGTCTTAGATTACGTTCAGAGATGATTTCCCGTTTGCTTCAGGTGCACTTTAAATGTTCCACAGCGTATCGTCCATACACCAGAGGATCAATGAAGGCACAGCAGCAGCACAACACTTTGGATGATGCATAATATTAAATCAATGTAATTAATTTCACTCTGATTCAGCCACTAAAGTTATTATACGTCTCTGTTTTGTGGGACAGTGGATGCAGTTCCTGACTCTGATGTTCAGTGTGTCAGGTTTAAAGTTTAAGAGCTCTCTAATGTTACAAAGAAGAAATAAACGGAAGTGCATTGACTTGATGAGCAAGTCTCTGCCAGCGTTCCACTCATACTTTATTTCCAGCAGCAGCGACGCTTTTTGTTCTATTAACTGATCCGTTTTTGCAGAAGAAGAGTCAGACGACTCCAAACGTCCCATTTTATGGAAACATGCAGCCGGCTCCACGTGAATGAGTCTGTTGGTGAACTGCAGGCTGCTTTTCCGTCCACGCATCACGTCTGAGAAGTGTTTTAAATAAGGACTCATTACTTTTTAGCAGAACCATCGAGTTCACAGCTCACAGCGAACAAGATTCATTTCAGCTTTTTCACTGAAATATAGAAAGACGCGAGTACAAGGGAGCAAACAGCATTGATGCTCATACTGCAGCGTGACCTCAGCTGGTCTGACTCTTGACCTCTGTCAGTCTAGTGTGGGATGTCTGTAGGTGCTGAACTCATCCTCAGGTTGAAGAGTAAGAATGTAAGAACTAAAGTAACGTTTGATGAAAATGTAAAAATAAAAGACGGACTAACCCGGCTGAGCTGTTGCTACTTCAAAGATTCTTTAGTTTCAGTTCACGCTGGCAAATTTCATTTTTTCCATTTTCTCTCTACTGAGCTCCGTCACCATGTTAATGAGATTTGACTTGCATTGGCTCCAAAGAGGAAAACAAGTGTAATCCGAGCCCACGGCGTCGGCGCGTCACTGTAAGCACCTGTAGGTGGCAGACACCGCGGCCAGGTTGTCGACTCTTATTGACATTTACCAAGGAGACGCGCTGGAAAACAGCCGCGCCGCTCGGTGTTCGCACCCTCCGTGTCACCTGTTCGGTTGCAGGTTTGTTGTTGGTGGGTGAGAACACTTGAATCATCCTCCGGGCAGAGAGAATGCGCCCCGGCTCACTGAGTGACGCATTTGCCCTCACAGCGCGTAACTGTGCGTATGCAAAGCAGACCCACTGGCCATACCACACACCGTGATGTTATAGCTGGCTTATGCAAATGAGCGACCTTTCACAGAGCATTTACATCAGGGTGGGAAATGAACTTTTTGATCCAGTAGCCTCTGCACCTGCTGGATTTATAAACTGCTCGTTATTACATTAAAAGAACGTTATGAGGGAAACTTTTACCTGTGGACAAAGTTTGAACCAAATATGCAAATGTCAAATCAATCACCTTGAACAAAATGTAAGTGCATGTTGAATGAATACATTTAAGGTTTAATGCAGCTTTAACATAACACAAAAAGAAAACACTCAAACCAAACCTGCATGAGCGTATCATGACTTTTAAATATTGCAAGTGACGGACGGCAGAAGAAGGTAAAGATCTCCAAGTGACAGGAGATCACTTCTCGCTGGTTGATCTATTTTTAGTGGGTTAGTCTTCCTCGCAGCGGGTGGTGTGGTGGTGCAGTGGTTAGCACCGTCGCTTCACAGCAACAAGATTCGAAATACGACTGCAGCCTTTCTGAGTGGAGTTTGTTCTCTCAAGTGCTTCGGCTTCCACCCAGTGACTAAAGACATGCAGGTTAATTGGTGACTGTAAATTGCCAAAGGTGTGAGTGTGCATGGTTGCTTGTCTTGTGACTTGTCCAGGGTGTACCACGCCTCTGGCTCCACGATCCTGATGAGTAAACACTGTAACAGAACTCAAACATTGTAAAAAGAATAATTTAAATTTTATGCAAGACTCATGTTCCCATTTTCATCGCCTTTAACAAGCCTCAAGGTCAACAAGCTCATCTGATGTAAAAGCTGGTGACAGAACGTATATGATCAAGAAGACTTTATTCTAGTGCCTGGAAGTCATCAGGGGGAGTCCTGTTTATGTTCTCCAGGGTTAGAACCTTTGTCAGAACAATGTTCTCTGAACTTACAGACGATGGCTGATAGAGGTCGTAGCAAGGATACAGATGCACATGAGTGTGTCATACATCGTCGGCTATATTATGATTTATTTCAGTTTCTACGGTTTCTGTTCATTCAGTCTGTGTGTCGTGGGTGCATGTGTGGTGGAGACGAGTTTTTTTTATGTGTGTGTGTTTCACACTGAATATAATGAAAGCACGGTCACATGCTCTCAGCTGGAGCGTGTTTGGAAAGACTCGAAGTTACCCGTCATCATGCACGACTGGAGTCCCAGTCTCTGTCTCCTTAGCTTGGCATGATGGACTTTGCCATACGTTACACCCTCTGGTGTCAGTTAAAGACGATGCACATTCGCTGAAATGAGCAGTACGTCTGACCGTGGTTTACTCTTGAAATATTTCGCTCTGCTTTGCTTTATTTTCTGCCTGTCAGCTGCTATATCAACAATTCTTTGCCATCATGTTCATCCAGCATCAAGGCTAAGCTTTCAGTCAGTTTTGATCAGCTCAAAGATTTTATTTAAGACCTGAGAGTATAGATAGAGACAGCAAACACGGGCTGAGAGACGATGGGTATGACGTGCAGCAAAGGTCGACGTTGCAGCCGTATGTCCTCCAGAAAAGCCACAAACATCTGTCTGACTTATACATCGGTCTCTTTGTTCATCTTGTTTCTGTGTGTGTAAAACAAAATCCTCAAATCTGAGGAGATGGAGAGAGACCAGGAGTACCAGCAGCATGCCAGCGTCTGTGTGTTTATGTCAGTGTGAAAGATAAAGTCAGAATTACTTCAGGTTTATAGGTTTAAAGACAAAGCTTTTATTTTGGCGTATATGCATGGATGCTGAAATGATCTGCAGCACGTTAAGCTTACACTCTCTGTTTGACGCTGTCCAAACACGAGCCAGGAGGAGTGTGTGCAAATATGTGGGATGAGCTAACATTCACGCTGAAACTAGTTTGGTCAGTTCGAGCCAATCGGACAACCAGGTGAGCCGACATGGCTGACAACAAGTGGCCATGTTGCATGTTGAGAGAAGTGTGTTGGGGAGGTGTGTCTTGACGTAGGGGCTTGCCTCGCTGCATGCTGCTCTACCATAGGCTGCTGACTGGTGAGCTGGGATAGTGCAGAAAAGAGAAGGTACTAGGACCCAGCAGTGAGGCAGTGAGAGGCAGGCAGAGCGGGGCTGAGTCACTGCATGTGTCTGAGAGGCAGTCAGAGACAGAGCAGAGCAGGGAGCAGAGGTGATCTCACACTCATCAGCACAGGATAACACAACCATGATGGGTTGACTTGGGGGGGAGGCGGTTGGAGAGAGGAAGTGTGCATTCGCCACCACTTGCTCAGCCATGGAGACCAACAAAGTTCTTCATTTTGTGCCTTCGGGTAAGTGGATCCAAGCTCTCGGAGCTGCTCCTCAGCTGAGCACGACACAGCGTTCACTGGGAGAACCTTGGGGTTCCCTACCTAGTGAAACCTGAGAACCCCCTGTGAAAAACATGTGCAGCCCACCTCCACTTCCACTCTGAGACACGACAGATGTTTGGGTGCATGCGTTCTACTGTACATACTTAGTGTTTTTTCTGTGTGTGTGTGTGTGTGTGTGTGTGCGCTCTCTGTGTAGTTAAGCAATGTTCTGTTTGTGACAGAAATCCTGTTTGTGTTTTTGTCGTTTCCAGAGGAGGTGTGGTTGTAGCAGCGCTGTGCTGCTTACAGAAATGCAGATGTTTTGGGGGTTTGGGGTTGTATGAGTATGCGTTTGCCTTTTTTCTCTTTTCTTTTTTTCTCTTTTTTTTCCCTCTCCCTCTTGTTTATGGTCTGTTCTGCGGCACGAGAGCTCCCTGCGTTGTATTTTCTCTTCAGTTCAGGAACTGAACGTCGGGAAACGTTTGCGTTGCAGACCCTCACAGAGAAAACCAGTATACCTGCCGAGCAGGAACAGCTGGAATGCAGAGGAGGGAAGCCTGGGCTCATAATGCACTTTTTCATGTGTTGCACTAACGGACACGGAGAAGGATCGGCCACGGCACGAGAAACTGTGCGTGTGTGAACGTGCACATGGATCTGTGTACACTGTACGTGTGCATGAGGAAAAAAGATGTGTACTTCCGTATATTTGTGTGTGTGTGTGTGTGTGTGTGTGTGTGTGTGTGTGTGTGTGTGTGTGTGTGTGTGTGAGATGGAGAAACACAGACAGATTAGTGTTGGTGACAGCCACAGGAGAGCAGCGAGTGAAAGTCCTCTGAGAGACCAGAGCCCATTTGGAGGTGTGATGCGGCTCCTCACTTTCATTTTGTCTGAGAAGGCAGAGCGGGATACTGCGTCTGTGTGCGTGTGTGTGCGTGTGTGTGTGTGTGTGGGAATATTATCTGAGTGTGTGTGTGTGTGTGCACAAGTGTGTTTTTTTCATAGTACACTAACCCTTTCTGTGTAGACATATATCTGTGTCTGCACATTTCTGTGTGTACGTATTTGTCAGAGTTCAGTCGTGTTCTCATGAGATGTGTAAGAGTGTGTGTGTGTGTGTGTGTGTGTCTGCGTGAGCGTCACGCACTGTGCACACTAACTACATCTCAGAGTGTGTGTCGGGGCGTGATGGACACTGCTGTGTCTCGTCCTCCGAAGACTAATTTGCATTCATTTGCTTAGTGCTGATTAGAGGCGGGGAAGGCAGGTCGGATCCTCGCAGCAGAACACAAAGGCATTCCAAAGATTTCTCACCAATCACAGGGAAGCTTGAAAAGGTTTGATCCGGTCACATCAAATATTCCATCCACATCGTGTGGTTTAACCTTTGCTTTGAATGCACATATTAATATTTTGCTGCCCAGAGAATAAAATGACAGAAACGTTGTGTATCTGCAGGAATCCGGTGGAGTTATTGATCACCACCAGTGACTCAACAATTACTTTGCCACAGGATTCGATTTCTCGCTTTCCAAACTCACTTTGCTGCTTCTGGTTTTCCAAATGAAGCGGAGCCAGTTTCTCTGCGCAGCACCTTCAGCATACGTAGCAGAGATGTGTTGTTCGTCACGGTGTTACAGAAACAGTTTCTGTTTTATTGCTGTTGTCATCCACGAGCATTAGCAAACCCTCATTGCAGCATATTGCGAGGCAGTCTTCCAGATCGTGTCATTATCAGTAGCGACCTGCTGACAGGTGAGGGAGCAGCTGGCTCTGTGGGAGGAGGTCAGGAGATACGAGCTTCACTTCATGGAGCTGTAAATTAGCACCGAGCTCCACCGCGTGATTACGCAATGTGATAATCCTGCAGCGAGTCTGTGATCGAGATTCATTTTCCTTTTCTGATTCTGCTTCAAAATGGACAACAGCAAACGACTGCAGCTCGTAACAATGCAGTGTGGAGGCGTGTGAGTAATCAGATTACAAAAAATAAATAACTGTAAGTAAGTAACTGTAATCAACACAGATTACATTTGAAAACAATTACTTGATCACATTTCATATTAAAATAGATTTGATGTCTTGTAATGGTTGTAGCGCCCCCTGTTGGGATGAGCTGGTGTTTTTAATGAAACTTTTTTTCAGCACCAGTTTTATTAATGTTACCAATAAATTCCTGAAAAGCAAAGCTGGTCTCACAGACTGCTTCCTTGGATCAGTGCTCCACTTTGAGATGAACCGGCTGATGAGTCAAGATGGAAGGTTGAAGTTCAGCAGGCCGTCCTGAGACAACAGCAACAGTAACAAAACATCACGTCATGCATCTGATTTCAAAAATGTTCCACACGAGAACGTCGATTGTTTGATTCTGACGGCGTTCTAATTACAAAACACGAGTTTCATAGTAATCAGACTCTTTCGTACAACGACTTTTTTTTCCCAGATAGATTATTAAAAAGGTGACATGGACGATAATTTGGCATCGTACTGTCTTGTCTTTAAAACGTTAGCAGCACGTACAAGAACAATTTTAAAAAGGAACTGAAACACAAAGCTCGCCTGATTGTGGGTGTAGAAAAATTATTATTATTATTATTATTATTATTATTATTAGAGTTTCTTAAAGCCCAACTTATTCAAACTTTTCTCTGGGTTCTGGGTCTCAGAAATTTTCACTTCACTCAAAAAGCAGCAAATTCTCACATTCTGGAAGCTGGAATCAGGAAATGTTTGGCGTTTTTTAAATAATTTATATTTCTAAAATCTGACTTCATCCATCATCAGACAGATTCATTTCCTGTCCACGGACGTCTCCGTCAGATTCTTTTGTAGAGTCTCTTCCAGCTACAAGCTGAGAGATGAAGCTCGGTTAAAAACACAGCATTGTAACAGTTATTAATCCAGCCACTCAAACCAAATCCACATTTTCTTTAAACAGCTCTGATTAAATCTCATAATCAGAACATGAAATTGAAATCTCTCAGCGAGCGTCGAGCTCGCAGGGTGTCAATCTTCAGTTGTGACAGACAGGCTGGTAATCAGCGTCGCAGCCGTGACCTGCAGAGCCAGAAAATATCAGCATGGAGGACACAGAGTGGCTGTGTGAATTAGTAGTTCGACCATGTGGAAGTGGAGGTGTGTGTGAGTGAGGATGGATGACGTGTTGCTTCCCATGTGTGTGTGTGTGTGTGTGTGTGTGTGTGTGTGTGTGTGTGTGTGTGTGTCCTGTAGATGTGACAGTGATCTCTGATCAGTATTCACCGCTGGCAACAGATCTCAGAAGCTCCAGCCTCTGAGCACAGCCATCTGGGCAGAGGAGAAACGCACATCGACACACACACATACAAATTATTATACAATACCACACACACACACACACATACAAACACACACTAGCACTGTAATTTCACAAAAACAAGTCCGTGCAAGACACGACAAGACAGCCGCACACGGACTAAGTGAATTCACACGGCATCACACTCTCTCTCACAGATATTGTCCGTACACACACTCCACGTAATTATATACACAATTCATTCTATCTACATAATTTGTTGGTTTACACACACGCCAAACAATTATGTAGATGTGTCAACACAGACACTCATCATGCACAGTTCAAGAAACACAGAATTAAGACCACACATCCATTACGATCCCGACACACGCACACACAAACACACACTCACACACACACACACGCGCATGCACACACACGCAAGCACACACGCACACACACACTACTTCATGTTTGTTTTCGTTCTTCTTCTGCCACACACACATTTACATACACACACATCTCTTAGCTGCATATTTAAATCCATAAATTACACACACACACACACACACACACACACACACACACACACACATATACACACACACACACACACACACACAGATAGACGGGTGTTTGTGTATTTAGGGGTTAAAGGTCAAACAGACAGAGGTCGTGCTTCAGTGTGTCTCAAGCTAAAGCTGCATTAGAGTGCGACAAACACACTTCCTGTCACCAGTACAGGCTTATTATTTATTTATTTATTTATTTATTTATTTATTTATTTATTTATTTATTTATTTATTGATCTATTGATCTTCATCATAACCACATTGTGTCTGATGACCTCGTGTAGCAGAAGTGGAAGCGATCAGTCGACATGCTCACGCTGTGACAGTTTCTGAACCCGGTGCCACTTCGTGTCACTTCATGTTTCTTGTTTCACGTTTCGTGTCAGTGCTGAAGGATTCGTAACTAATCCAGTGTCCACAGATATGAACTGTACAATGCTGAATTGTTGGGAAATAATATTTTGGCGTTGACGTCAGTGTTCTTAAACTCAGAGAGTGAATGTGAGAAACATCAGGGCTCTGTTCAAAGATTCCCACAGTAACGCAGCTGTTTGCTGTTTTGACAACTATGTTTATCATTCATATACAAATCTATCTAATCTCCAGCCCCAAACAGTGAGTTACAGAGCTGCTTTACAGAAGAAGCCATTCATTATCCCGCCACATCTTTCACACTCAGTGAATCGAGGAATTTCCCTCCGTATTTTAGGGTCTCTGGCCTTTTTTTGGTAGCAAATTGAATTTCTGGAAGGAAAGATATCGAGAGAGGTTTTACAGCCACTAACAGATGATCAGAAGGTTTTTTGGGTTTTTCCAATTTCTATGTTTAGCTTGAAGAGAGGAAGAAGTATATGTTTGTGCCTCTGGTCAGTACATTAAAAGGAAATGATGTAATTAATTGGTCACGATTGACAGCAGCCTTCACCCACATACAATTTATTACAGATTATTTTATTTCTCCTCACCGAGTTTCTACGTTGCACCTCAGGCCATGAAAATAAATAACCGAATGGGCTTGGCGCTCTTGAACAAACTTCACGCCCGGAGGCTGTTACTGTTTCCTCCTGACGTAGATTTCTGGATGTCGGCGTGCTGCCCCGCCTGTTCCTGTGCCGTTTGTGACACGTAGCAATGCTCGCTCGGCACAAAAATGTCAAACTTTTGCAGGATCCATGTGAAGATTTGATACTTTTCTTTGTTATGCATGATAATAAACCAACAAACAAACAAGCGGTGCAGCTCAATCTGATCATATCTCCTCCTGCTTGTGTTTGTTCTTTGAGTTTTCACAGTAAATCCTCAGCATACAGGCGCTGACTTTAGTCACCGCTGCACATTAAACATGGCACAAGTATGAGAGTGATTTATAATTTACCTTCACTGATGGATTTCTAGATCTTTCCTTATACAAATAAAATTCATAAGCAATAAAAGATGGATTATACATAATTATTTGCGACAGATTGAATAACTTTCCTTAACGTGATTTCCTGTTTTGTTTTACCAATTCAAATTAGTCTAACCGGATCACGACTGAATATTTTAGCCTTTTAACTTCAAAGGAGGTTTAGACCGAGAACAACTGAGCGACTCATTCTCAAATATTCAGACGTTACACTTTAAACTGATTTATCTCCAAAGAAAGAATCAGTGTCTGGCCAGGAGAGAGAAGTTTATACACTAACACAAGCTTTGCTGTCTTCCCTTCAACATCCAAATTAAATCAATCACAGACTTCTTTTTTTATTTTTGGTCTTCACAGTAGGCAGAACATTCAAAATGAAGGGTTTGGGAATGACTGAAATTTATTCTCAATTACTCCTTAATGTGGAATTTACAGCCTATTTAAGCAGCCCGTCCCTATTTTTGCAGCATGCACAGAAATAGCTCTATAGTTCCAACATGGTGTTTACCATGTTACGTTTCAAACCTTTTAATTCCGCACGTCTTCATTGCTTTTACAGCAGCCGTATAAAAAGCATCTATTGTTGTGAGGATGAATTCAACGGTCAGATCAAAACGGGGTTTTTGAATAGTGGGGTGTTGCATCCTGGGAGAACAACTAATAATCATAAATCAAGTTAAATTGGATGCACAGTTATTTTTAACCCGGATTATAAAGGCAGAGATTGTCACAGTCATTAGCAATTAATGGGGAGTTCCTTTTTTTATTCACACAACTGGACGCATCGCTCTCGTTTCTGCACAGTGTTTCCAGGCTGCTGTGTTTTCTAGCCTGGATCTTTGAGGATTGAAGCAGTTTTAAAAGATGGTATAGATTTGATCCACTTTGACTCCGCGCAGAGGTCACGTCCTAATCTCATTGAAAACACAACAGATGCTTTTAGCTCAGAAGTGAAGCAGATCGTTGGCTGCTGCTGTCTGTAGATTTAAAGTTGAGGATAATTCACTGAGTCAAGCAGAAGCAGCAATAAATGCATCATGTCTTACATGCATGCACACACACATGAACATGAGATTGATGTAGCTACTTTTACACTCATAAATGCACGTTTGGAAAATGAAAAAAGCAAACACACACACACACACACACACACACACACACACACACACACACACACACACACACACACACACACACACACACACACACACACACACACAGTGTTGGTGGTCCTCCCCCGTCTTTGGTCATGACAGCTGCTCTGCTTCGGCGTTGTGTAATTAGACTTCAGTTTACCACCACCCTGCAGCACGTGCACGCCCATTCGCTGTAGATTAAAGCTCACGCTACAGGTCCCAGCACAGGAAGCCGTCCTGTGCACAGGCGAGCTGTGTGTTTCAGTTCCTTTTTAATATCGCTCTTGTATGGTCCGCTAAGGCTGCACAGCGTTTCCAGCACAGAACAATTTGTACTGTGCAGAGTACTTTCTCCTGTGCGCTGAATTTAATTTAAAACCAACAAACAGAAACAGTGGTCGACATGGCGCTTTGCTGCTCCCCTCTTCTCGATACGTGCACTTCCTCCCCAACATACTAATTATTCCAACATGTCTTGAGGATGCTCGTGTCAATGAATTCTCAAACCTTGATTGTAAAGCTTCCTTTTCCGTGTGACTGAGCAGAAATATCGACGTGCTAAACAGAGTGTGGCAGCATGTACAGCAGGTCTAATGTGTTAGCACACACACTTTATTATAATGTCACAAACACACACACACACACGTCTGATCATGTATGACCCGCGCAGTTTAAACAAGCTGCATCACGTCGTGCGATGAGTCCTGCACACGTTTCCTCCTTCCCACTCAGACTGAGGTTATTTATACCAGGCTGCTGTTTCCATACAGCTGTTGACTGCTGGCTTTGCATACACAGCATGCATGATGTTTTTCTGGGTTCCTTCACTTGTGTCCTTTGTGTCCTTGTCGCATGTCGAGACGCTGAGATTTCCATCATCCATATGCTGCAGCACCAAAGTTGCATCCATAGTCCGGCTTGGTTCGTGCAGTTAATATTTAATCTGTGGTTAAGGCCTGTCTGTCCTATGCTGGTGTACAATAAATGTAAAGTAGAGAGTTAGTCGGTACCTCCGGTGCAGAGTTGACACTGAGCGACGTAGAAGTGCAAAAAGATTTCACCTACAGCGTAAGGAGACGGCTGGAGACACTACACAGACAGAAGACTTGGCTCTGTATCCAGTGTCAGGTGGAGGATTAAACAAGTGAGACATACTGTAGGAAGATAAGCTGGAGACTAGCACGTAACCAAGGTTGCTTCATTTAGATTCTGTCAGTGTGCAGTGGGATACGACTAAGCAAAGCAAAGAGACAGCTCCTGCACAGGGCAGGGCCGTGACACTGCTGAGGCCGGCGGTCTGATGCTCAGCGGGGGCCCCGCACACTCCAACAGCCAGCTCTGATTAAAACAGCCAACAAATGTTTAGATTTTCATTTAGTTTATAATGCCACGTCCTCTGTGTCGCTGCAGGAACGTGTTAACGTCGAAGCATTGGGACGTATTTTACTGTAAGAACATGCACAGCATTTTCTATCCTGCATCGATTCAGCTGAAACCAGAGCTCGAGGAAGAGGCAAATGTGCAACCAATTAGCAGGAAACCCCTCGCACTGGTGCTTTGTTTTGTTCCCCCCCTCCCCTCACTTCTATGAAAATCGAGGCAGCCAATTTCTTGCGAGCGGCGTTTGGCTGGTGTGTGCGTGCACGTGTGTGGCTGAACAACACCCTCAGTCACACACTTACTCCCTAACTCGCTCACTACAAACACACACACACACACACACACACACACACACACACACACACACACACACACACACACACACACACACACACACAGCAGAGCATCCCTGCTGCAGCACCTGAGTAATCCCATACCTGTGTGTGACTGTTAGAGATTTAGAAAGGGCAAAATAGCAGGAGAAGAAAGAGAACGTGGAGGAAAGATGTGAATATTGAAAATGAGACATGGAGAGAACACAGAGCAGAAAGACGGGGTAAGAATATGATGAAGCTCGGGGGGGTTGGAGGGGGGGTTTAAATCGGAGCATGTTCCCGCCTCCCTCAGTCACGATGCCTCGTCTCGCCGCGCTGCAGACAGGGCAGGATTCATCTGTGAACTCGACAGTAGCCAGCTCACTATAACTATCAATCCCTCTCAGGTGAAAGGACCAGAGGATTACTGCAGAGCTTTTCAGTCCACAGACCCGACGCCAAGAGACGGATCTAACACTCCCAAAAAAATAAAAAATAAAACCGAGTGGGACTCAGAAACGCTGCAGGATGGAATCTCTGCACAAATTTCAATTCTCAATTAGACGGTTATTCAGAACATTAATGGAGGATCCGTGTTTGTTCTTTGATTCATTGCATAGCTGCCACAGTGTGAAACGTTCTCGCATTAGTTCTTTCATCTGCGGCTGCATGTGCTGGTTCGGTCGGGTCCTTTGAACGCTGAAGCCTGAAGCCGCTCTGCTGTCCGTCATATCTTCTGACACATTCACATAAACGCCACACGTGTTAAAAGTCATCTCCCCTTATGAACAGATTATACACATTGTAGTATGGAGGCATAAAAACACACTCCCACACACACACACACACACACACACACACACACACACACACTCCGCTCGTAGCCAGCCTCGTGGTCAAGGCTCTGCTGTGACATCATCGACGTCAGACGCCAGCCCGGGGACGCAGCTGTCTGCTCTTCAAACAAACAATCAGCCCAAATCACATTTCCATGTTTCTAATATTTAGGAAAGGAGCTCGGCCAGCGTCTCTCTCCGAGGATGTGAATACGAGCAAACGTTTTAGACACTAGTGTCATTAATAAAACAAACGTGTCACGCAGGAGGAGACCTCCAGTTTAATTGTGATGTTTTTGAGTTTGGATCATTATTTTTGTCACAAACTTTGTTTCTCTACGTTTCTACCCTTGAGTTTGAAATGAGGATTTCTACCAATCTGCTTCAACTGAAGGACGGACAGATTCTTTTCTTCTTCTTCTTCGATCTGACTCATTGTATTAAAGCGTCCATCGAATAATGCTGCTTACCTCAGACGGCACGCTGCAGGCCTGTTTATTTCACTGCAAAACACATTGATAACCTACGGATACTAAATACAGCACTGTATAGTGAGAGTGTGAGTGACATGGTGTAAATATGTTTAGTCATTAAATAACTGACTTTTATTAAATCATGTATGATAAATGATGGTGGGATAGAAATAGGGCTGCAAAACAAAGATTAATTAGATTTCATTTTCTCAATTAATTGTTTATTCGTTCGGTCTGAACTTTGGCAAATGACTAAAGCCCAATGTGACGTCACAGAAACCAAAGACAAACAGTTCAGGATCACATGAACAATGTTTGATTATAAAATAATGATTCATCGATATTCAAAATAGTTTAGGATTAACTTTTGTCAATGAACTTACGAATGAATCGACTGGTAGCTCCAGGAAGTGTTTTATTTTGGAGGCGCTCTGTCATCTGGATCAGTTTAGATTGTATAATGATGATTTAAAATGGAGGTTCAGTAAAAACACTAAATGTGACGCTGGCTGTTCTGTCTCTGAGTTTAACGTTCAGACTGAATCAGCTTCAGATTAAGTCTAAACAGTAAGAGAGTGAACTGTAGCAAGGCTTTAGCTGGAGCGGACAAACAAGTGGCAAATTGCAGTGACCGTGTGAGACTGTGAGGACGTGATGAAGGACCAGCAGAGACCGCGACCTCGTGAGGTTATGACGAGTTTAAGAATCAAGCTGAATCATGTTTTCTCACATATTACATCATCCAAACCGGATCGGGCTTGAAACTCCTCACTGATGTGGATCAGCAGCTCCGTGGTTACTGCACAAACACACCGAGGTGCCTTCCCACCTTTTTTTTTTTTTTGGGTGCTTATCTAGAACAAGATTATATAGAGAGTCTTTCAGCACCGGCTCCTGAAGAGGCTTTACCAGACCAGCGCGATGTGGATTTCCCCTCACCTGGTGATGGGAGGGATAAGATCTCGAATACGAGCAGTTGCACTTGTACGCCGTCGTCGCCGAGTCGAGGAGTTCTCCTGGAGATAGGATAATGATCGGAGAGCTCGGAGTGGAGCAGTCGCTGTTGGCCGTCGCCCAAGACGTTAAAGTGGAGGCGCGAGGCCTGGAACAGTTTGTGTGTCCGGTGTTCACACTCACAACTTCTGTCAGCTCTGCGGGGTTTACAACACGTCTGCATGATGATTATTTTTATTCTGGATTATTGTTTTTCCATGGAGTTGGTAATCTTGCTCTCATGTTTTGACTTTCCCTCATTTCCAAATCAGACATTGTGCGATTTCCATCCCAGACGTCCGTCTAATAAACTGGAGTCTACATGATGAGTAATGAGTTCAGTTTGCGATGAACCTGAATTAATGAAATGCATCAAAGTAAATGTGTTCAGCATGGTTCAGACCTGGGAAACAAAAACAGGCGAGCACGTCCTCCCTCCTGACTCCAGGCATCAGCGTGCCCCGATGCCTCTTGGGAAATACCATGCGAAAACATACTGTAAATTGCCATTTACAACGTGTGTGTAATTAGCATGCCGACTGAAGTTCTTTAAAATTCCTGCGGAATAAAAAGAAGACAAATGTGGGCCTGCTGTTTGAAACATGCACACGAGCAGACAGAGCGGAGCATCGGGAGGAATTCCCTCTCCGCCCGGGCTCTCTCTCTCTCTCTGCGACCACAGCTCCACAGAGGACGGGTGCCAAGAGAGCCTGTGGGCACAATTAGCCAACACAAGGCCCAGCCTCCTCCTCCTCGTGCTGGCCCGGCCCTCGTAGATTCTCCTACAAACGCAGCGGGACACCTTTTAATCTCTTGCCCTCTTCACTTCTCAGCCACACCTCTCCCTTAAATTCCAGGGCTCGTCCCTCCTGGGGGTTGTGGCATCTGTTCTGCGTGTACCTGCAGCACAATGCGCGGCGATAGATCAGCGTGCATGGGGAGGGAGGTTGGCTCCGGTTCAACCCGGCTGGTTTATGTACAAACCAAGGGTCGTATAAGTTGACTTCCTGTTGTCTTGGAGCATTTAAATACACATCAGAACACGTTTTTTTGTTAATGCAATTAAGGCAGAGTCTGCACTGCGTTAGAGTAATGAGTGACTCTCACCAATAAAGTTCTCCACAGCTGCTTGTAGAATGTATAAGGTCCTTCCCTTCGACTTGATTAAAATACCTGCAGCCATTAAACAGCAGCAGGAATGTCGTGTTACGTGTGCTGTCT
>CM014095.1:31641792-31685805 GCA_004119915.2 Collichthys lucidus
GTGTGAAGTATCATTTTCTACTCGATTATAACATCCACAGCATTTTCCCACCCTGAGCTGTAATGCACATACTCATGCACTTGTAGACTGTTGATTCGCTCTCTTGTTCACTGATACTACTGAGAAGGAAGTGATAAATCACGCCTGATACGATCCGACAGTTTGATGGCGTCTTGTTTTTTTTTTTTTGGTTTTCTCTCTGACATAAACTCTGTCTGCTCTGTGTTTAGGAACAACGTACTTCCTCATATCATTGAGGCCAAATACTTGGACATAATGGACGCCCAACACATGTAGCTACAGCTGAAGACGAGTCCTGGATCCACAAAAAAAGATGTCTAGAATTTAAAAAATTAAAAAAAAAAAGAAAAAATTAAAATGAGGATTTAAAAAAACGTATTTTTCAATGCAAAACTGTACGGAAGCAAAAAAAAAAAAAAAAAGTAAGGAGGAAACACCGACTGTTTTGATTTTTGTATCCGATGAGAACATTGTTACAGGTGCAGCACTGGAAATGTGGAAGTCGTGTGAGGAGGAGAGATGAGAGCCGTAGGAAATGTTTTTCCAAACATGGACTGACAGCATCTCTCTGGGTTAAAGTTCTACCAAAAAAAACTGGACCGCCCAGAACTCCCTGTTTCACCTGACCCTGTCAGATCGTTCAGTGCCATATACCTCCATGTCCTCACACACACCTTTACATTCTATGGTAACATCTGATCCTTACTGCAGTGTGTTCATCTGTGTGTTAAGCTAATGCTGTGTAAGGAATACAGATGCTGCCGCTGTAGAGTCCTTAGAAAGGTGTAATGGCACAATGTAAGTATGAACAATACCTTTTTTGACACTTTGCACTCACATTGTGTTTTTACACTGTCATCCGGGTAAATTTTACATACTTACACTGTGTTCATAAGTACTTAAATACTTTTTTTCCATGGGTGAATTAACTGGTAAGAACTCTGCATTCAGGCCACTGCAGAGTCGATCTTTACCTTTTGTATTGCTGTCGTCGTGCAGTGTTGAGATCTTCTACATTCCTGCACCGTGTAGCTGTGAGCGCCCTGTTTTCTACGAAGGACGCTGCGTTCGTGCATATTTAGTTTCCGAGTCATTCCAACAAACGTCCGTGTTCATCGAGGAGAGGAGAGAGGCGTGTGTGTGTGTGTGTGTGTGTGTGTGTGTGTGTGTGTCAGTGTGTGTGTGTGTGTGTGTGTGTGTGCCTCATCTAGCTTCCTGTCAACCTCATTTCAGAAGTGGAATTTAAGAGCTCGGCTGAATAAAAACATACATTCCACAGGTAAATATATTATATGTAATTATTTAGAACGACAGCACAAACCAAAACATATAGTGAAATCTTTATCAAATTATGAATATATTAGAATATATTATGGCAATATACAAAAAGTATTTTAGGTTAAATTCAAATAGAATATTTATTTATCATGAAAAGATCATGATATCTTTTGTGTGTTTAGCCCAAACTGGAAAGTAATCTGTAACTCGACATTCCACGGTTCCTCATTCTCGTATTTTGAGTGTTTTGTGTTACATCCGGCTCGTGCCGCAGTGTTTACATGTCAGAGTCCCTCAGATTTCATGTCACAGTCTAACACAGTTCTGGTGCATTGCTGGTAAAGAGGAACGTCAGGTAAAGGTGAAAAATAAGCTGGATAAAAAAAGTATCTGTGGGTTTGGGTTCAACAAAATGCATCCCTTTGTTTTCTTTTTCTTTGGGTGAACAAGTGTTCAGAGATGAGTTTTAGAATAATCCGGTCTTGTTTTCTATTTAGATGTTATGATTAGATCAATGCTTGCAAATGTTGTCATGTAATAATCCAGACGTCTGGAGAAATTATCTTGTTATCTACAGTACAAAAAGAAAAAAAAAAAGACGATTTCTAGGCACTGGTTTGCGTTGAAGCATGACTCATCTGGGTTTTTGATACAATGTGATGCCAATGGTCATGTATCCTACACAAGAAGAAAAAAAAGTAGCAAGTCAAACAGTAACTTCTCAATAAACCTGAATGCAATGCTCAATATTCAGCAATACTGTGTATAAAAACTTCACTGGTGAGTTTCCCGTGCAGCTAAGGTGGACGCATCAGTGAAGCAGACAGGCCAGCTGTATTTTTTAAGACAGCAACTTTTCAGTCCATCCACATGGCACTGCTGCTCTGTGCTGATTCAATTATTGCACACACACACAAGAAAAAAAAAGTTTGCCTGTCAACAAGGCATTCTCAGTGCCGGGTTTTATTACGGTTTAGTTGCTTTCCCAATGTCCAAATGGCAGCTCCCTCATGAGTTCTGTTCAAACTTTGTCTCGCAGATGTGGGAGAGATGTCCAATTTAAGCAGATGTCTCATGCCGGCATAGCAAGGCATGAAAGCAAAGCTCTGGAGTATTTACATAATCCTTGGACTGAGGCTTAAGGCAGCACTAGTGAGAGAACAGAGAGATCGTGAGGTATGAAGTAATATGTACAGTTTGCAATGCAAAGTTTAGTTTCTATCAACTATCCATTATAATCCATGGCAAGGTATTAGTTTCTAACTTTGGACCGAGTGCAGAGATTTAACCATTCTTCTTATGTGACAGTATCGTTGTTGTTCCTTGATATCTTCTCTGTACTGATGATTTTGGAATAGCAGCAAATTTCTCTCAGATGACTAAACGTGGGATTCAGAGTGAAAGACATATTTACTCTGTTTGTGAAACCTTGACTTCCCCCCTCCTGATTGGATTCGTTTGAAAATTGCGTACTGTGGTGTTTTGTTTTTTTCCTCTTTTCTTTTCCTGATTTCATATAGCCTACTTTTTCTAATCATGAATGTAAGACGTGTGGATTTTTATATAGCATACTAATTTAGGTGTCAAACAGAATCTGTAATTTTGTCAAAAAGATCAGCTATATTTGTAAGCTGTAATATGTAAAAACGAGAAAAAAATGGTTATCAAACAGAATGTGTTGGTTTACTATAGTATATATATACTGTACACTGAAAAAGAGAGACTATCTCAAGCTGTTTGCCAAATAAAAAGTAGTAGTGATGTAATAACTCGTGTGTGCTTGTGTTCATTGAACCAACATGAATGTCTGATATTCATATTTCTGGCTTTCTTGTAAAGTTACGGACCCCACGATCGAGTTACGGACGTTTATTTCCTTTATCAAACCCGAACAGATTTTATTTGTACAGCCCAAAGTCACAAAGTTTTCTCTGAGGCTTTACAATCTGTACAGGGAGTGACTCCCTCTGTCCTTACACCCTCGGTTCAAGTGAGGAAAAACTTGCCCACAAAAAACTTTAACAGGGAAAAAAATGTGGAAGAAACCTCAGGAAGAGCCACAGAGGAGGGATCCCTCTGCCAGGACGGACAGACGTGCAATAACACACATTACAAATTACAATTACAATGACTGATAAAATGACATTGAATGATAAAATGAACCTGTGATAGAGATAGACAGACACTGATGCTCAGCAGCAGCAAATCATTAACTAACTATAACCTGTGATGGAGATATGGCAGCAACAATGACAGTAGTAATAATGACAGTAGTAATAATGACAGTAGTAATATGTGTAGTGGACGTCGTGCAGGATCACAGCAGCAGCCACGATCCACAAGAACCTGCTGGACGACAGAGACAGAAACTCCAGGGGTGGGTTGGGGTGAGGGTCCAGTTGCACATTGAATTAATGGTCTTTAACTTGAGTACATGAAGTTATAATGGGTCAGCTGGAAGTTTAATTACTCTAATTGAAGCCCGTCTAATTGCTTTACAAATCCAATAAAGTCATGTCTTATGAAAGTTCTGAATTAACAGTAAATCTTTTCTAACTTGACATTACACATGACACTCCTGATGAGATGTGTGTGGGGGGGTGGAGCAGCCATAGCCCGGCACTGACAGGAGCTCATAGACATGTTTTCTGAGGTTACACCAGAAACGGCAATAAGTGAGCAGAGAGTGACATTTTTTAAAATATTCCAGAGAATAAATCAAAGAAAGAGAATCAATCCAATTCAAGGCAACCCCAGAACATGTGATATGAAGTCGCAGGAAGCATTTTGCACACAGCAGTCTTACAATAATGTAGGTGAACACCTTGAACTGGATCAGGCCGCATCCCAAATGTCATCCAAGAAGTCAAAGCCAAGCTCCTCTTCCCAGTGCTGTTTTATCACAGTTAAACAGGGCATATTAATCGAGGTAATGTATTCGTAAACTTTGGCCAGCCTCCTGTTTGAGAGTGTTAATAATATGATCAGGATATGTTTTAGGTGGGAGAGCAGAACTTCTTCCTAATAAAATCCCTCACCTGCAAAACTGAAAAAAAGAGAAGACCATGGCAGATCAGATTTTTTTTTTTTTTTCAGAGTGAAGACACCACCCCAAGGGCTCCAGTTTTTGGATGACCTTGGCATGCCAGATTTTAAAAGCCAAGGAGTAGTTAGAGGGGGAGAAGCGAGAGATGCTCTGAAGGCCGAAGGAAAGTTTCAGAATTCTTAAAGAATTAATGTTTGGGGATTGAAACTGGGAGCGGGAGCGATTCTCCTAGGCTGAGCTCTGGTGAAGGTGTATCGTTCATCTCCCCCACCCAGAAAGACCAGGTTTGAGTCCCGGGCAGAGGAAGAGAGCAGCGTCCTGTCGGGCACTGGGGCCACCTCAAGGAGCATGGAGCCAAGGGTGGCAGTAGCTCAGTCCAGAGAAACTTGGCTTGGGAACTGGAGGGTGGCCGGTTCAAGTCCCACATGGACCAAAAATATGGAAGGTGGACTGCTAGATGGAGAGGTTCCAGTTCACCTCCTGTCGCTGGTCTGGCTGGCTGCCCATCACTCCACCATCTCTCTCCACATTTGCATGTCTATGCCGTTGTACTGTGTGTGTCCGGGTTAAAATGCATGTAAAATAAAAAGTAGAGTGAAAAAATAATTTCCTCATTGAGGGAGATTGATTAATAAAGTAAATCTTCTTCTTCTAAGAGAGCAGAAATAGAGTACTGAGGCAAAGGGAGGCCTCGATATTGACCCATGCTGGACAGTTTACGCTGTCAGAAGATAGACGCCAGAAAGACATGCTGGTCAAGTTCGATGTGGGAAATTAGGGAAAGAGTGGAACTCTTTATGTTTGCATGCATGTTTAGTCAGAAATGAGTCTCTGTGAAGTTTTAAAGAATCAGCCAGTAATTAGAACGAGGAGACACTGAAATAAATGAAGACATTTAGGGAGGATGTTCATGTTCACGGCCCGTCGCAGCATCCTGACAGACTTCATTCGTGTCAGGTCACATTTTTAACCTGTTTATGTAATTGGTCACATAGTTCCTGAATTTTTCTATTTTTGTAAATTGCATTTATTTATTTATTTTTTGACGAAATGTCACATTTATTCCTTTTCAATTAAAAACTGTCTTTTTTTAGACAGACATCAAAGTGAGGTATTTGTTTAGCATCAGGGCTGAAACTTCGTCATCAGACTGTCCCATTAATAACACATGACCCTCTGCAGACTCTTAATTGTCGTGTCTGCACCCGGATCTCAGTCGATGTCTCCCAAAGTCGAAATGACAACTGCACCCTTTGTTGTACAGGAAAAATAATCTAAATCTAATTGGCAGATTGATTAAATTCTGTGCTGATTTCCTGCTTTAACCGGCGGTGGAATCTACATCTATAGTACATTTTCTCAAGGACACATTCAAGGAGTTTCCAGGAACATATGCAGCTTTGTACTTCATACTCCACCACAGCTCAGAGGCTGGAAGTTATTTTATCATCCTGTCCAGGAAAAATGTATTTCCAGTTTGGTGATTGTGAATTTGAATTGTGTCGCTTCATCTAAAACCGTCTTAGATGAGTTGATGTAAAACTGGAAAAGTTAGACTCTTCAAGGACGTGTGATTCTCAGACAGACATCTCATAGACCATGATGCATTGCTGTAGATTAAATGAGGTAACAGTAAACTCATCATGCACATCAGTGCAGCAGCAGTATCCATCCAAAAACATCAGATATAATAATACTATAGTACTTTTACTGTGTAATACTTGAAGTAAATGTTGCTGATGACACTTTCAGTCCAGTGACAGACTTTTCTGATGATGCTCCCAAGAGGATGAACCTCAACATGTTTGTTTGACCTCATGGCTTCTCCTCTGGCGCCACCTTCAGGACAGACGTCTCACTGTCAGACACACTGAATGTATGAGGATCAGATGTGACGTAAACAGACCTCAGCTGATATTTATTTATTTGTTACACTGACTATAGACTGTGTAAACAAACAGGTGAGATCTGCACATGCGCAGAAGGGTGGAGACCTGTCTGTCTGTCTCCGGGTCTTGAGGGCCTGTCTGTCTGCCTGCCTGTCTGTCTGCCTGTCTCCAGGTCTTGTGGGCCTGTCTGTCTCTGTCTGTCTGCCTGTCTCCAGGTCTTGTGGGCCTGTCTGTCTGTCTGTCTGTCTGTCTGCCTGCCTGTCTGTCTCCGGGTCTTGCCTGTCTGTCTGCCTGTCTCCGGGTCTTGTGGGCCTGTCTGTCTGTCTGTCTGTCTGCCTGCCTGTCTGTCTCCGGGTCTTGCCTGTCTGTCTGCCTGTCTCCGGGTCTTGTGGGCCTGTCTGTCTGTCTGTCTGTCTGTCTGTCTGCCTGCCTGTCTGTCTCCGGGTCTTGCCTGTCTGTCTGCCTGTCTCCGGATCTTGTGGGCCTGCCTGTCTGTCTGCCTGTCTCCGGGTCTTGTGGGCCTGTCTGTCTGTCTGTCTGTCTGTCTTCGGGTCTTGCCTGTCTGTCTGTCTGTCTCCGGATCTTGTGGACCTGCCTGTCTGTCTGCCTGTCTCCGGATCTTGTGGACCTGCCTGTCTGTCTGCCTGTCTCCGGATCTTGTGGGCCGGGTCATGGGACTCTGGAGGTGTGTCTCCCTCAGTCAGCTCGCGCCTGGACTCCTGTGTGCAGCGTCCCGGAGGCACGTGCGCTCGGTGTGTCGGTGTGTCCCGGTGAGCTCGTGTGTTCCGGTAGTTCCGGTAGTTCCGGTAGTTCCGGTCGTCATGGCTGAGGAGGCGAAGAAGCTGGCCGCGTGCGCCGCGGTGGATAACCACGTGCAGGTAACCAGCTGTTAGCCTGTTAGCTCCGTGCTACGTTAGCCTATACTAACAGATGGGAAGCTGTGTAGCCTAGCGTGCTAACTCGTGACTGCTAACTCGGTTTGTTAGAGTTAGCTCAGTGTTACCGTGCCTGACCCGGGATAAGGACTAAACACACTCTGTGTATCTACACCTGTGTGTTATAATGTGTTATAATGTGTTATAATGTGTGTTATAATGTGTTATAATGTGTGTTATAATGTGTTATAATGTGTTATAATGTGTTATTAGACAGGTGAGCTAACATGCTGCTGTAACAACAGATAATTCACAACATCAGTCTGCAGCAGTTTGTGCACAGTCAGCACGTGACTCAGCACAAGTTTGAATCACACCTGCAACACGTGACAGCCTGAGACATGAAGCTGACCCTCATGCTGTGTCTCCTGCAAAACAAACCCATGCAAACAAGGTGCACAGGTGAATGACAGGTGTGCTGCTTCGTCAGATACACCTGTGCAATGACAGACTGTGACTGACACTGACTGTTTGTGTGAAACATCAGGCTCGTGATATTAGAAACACTGCTCAGTAATAAACATGAAGTGTTATTAACAGAACATGTCAGCTTCTCAAACACAGCTGCTGCTTTGGGCTGAGCTCTGTCCTCTGCTCACGTCACGTCTCTTCTTCTCTGTCTCTCACAGAACAACCAGGTGGTCGGAGTGGGCAGCGGGTCGACCATCGTCTACGCCGTGGACAGATTAGGTGAGTGACGGCAGAATACAAAGCACAGGGCCGAGCCGTGAGTCCAGACATGTAGCTCATGGTGTGTGTGTGTGTGTGTGTGTGTGTGTGTGTGTGTTTTGTCTCTTCCAGCTGAGCGAGTGCGTCAGGAGAAACTCAACATCGTGTGTGTGCCCACGTCCTTCCAGGTTTGAGACGCACGTTCTTACTCAAACACACAAACACGCCTCATCCTGGTGTCTTCATGCTGTTTGGCAACAGCGTGTAGTGCAACATTGTGGCTTTGAACGCAGCTCGTTACCACACACACTCACACACACACACCGTCTCTTCTGTGTTGTCGTGAAATGACACATTTTCACAGTGAATCATTAATAATAACTGCACAGATTAAACGTGGTGTCACGGCTTCTCCTCTGCCGTTTGTCTCTCTTCTTCCTGTCTTCCTGTCCTCGTCCTCCCGCAGGCTCGTCAGCTGATTCTGCAGCACGGCCTCACACTGTCGGATCTGGACAGGCACCCAGAGGTATGACGAGCTCTTTACGAATGAATCTGAAAGCCTTGGAAATGAGGAAGAGCCTCGATATGTTGGTGCTCAAACGCTGTCACCTTGTGATGGAGCGCTGCAGCTGCAGATTTAAAGAAAGCTGAAGGTCTCAGGTTCTGTGAGGATTACACCTTTAACTTTGTTTGTCTGCACACAGCTGGATGTTGCGATTGATGGAGCGGACGAGGTGGATGTCGACCTCACGCTGATTAAAGGTGGAGGGTGAGTGCAGCTCGGCGCGGGCGGCAGGATTAAACGGCGTCTCCTGTGATTTCTGTCTCAAACTCGTCCTCTCTCTGTCTCACAGCGGCTGCCTGACGCAGGAGAAGATCGTAGCCGGCTGCGCTAAACATTTTGTTGTCATCGCCGACTTCAGGTTTGTATTTGTCAGTTTGCCTCGAGAGCGGATGTGATGTTGTTGTGTCAGCTGGTGGAGCGGCTGTTCTGCCTCCTGTGTGATGTAGAAAACTTTGATTTCATCTTTAGATTGCAGAGTTTTAGATTTATTGAATGTTGTTGTGCTGGAAATATCACCTACTCTCTGTTTGTTAGAATATTTTCACCTGGCTGCCTTCTCCTCATCAGCTGTCGCTCGCACCATCAGATCTGTGCACCTGAGGATAAGCGCTTATCAAACTGGATGTGGTTAATGTGTCTAATTCCATTCATGCCGTTTCCTCTCCTGCCAGGAAGGACTCCAAGGCTCTTGGCCAGCAGTGGAAGAAGGGAGTTCCCATTGAGGTGATCCCCATGGCGTACCTTCCTGTCTCCAGGACCATAGCCAGACGCTTCGGAGGGGAAGCCAACCTGCGGATGGCTGTCAGTAAAGCAGTAAGTGGAGGACTGGCTACAGGAGTTTTTTCCTCGCAGCTTTGCTTTGTGCTGCTCTGGGTGAAGTTAAAGATGCATTTAGTTTATTAAAACATGTAGGAAACATTTAATTATCTTTGTTAATGCCCTGAGTGCTTTTCATGCAGGATCCTACTGAAGTCAGGTGACTCTTTTATATTGAAATCCAAGCAGGCCCCAAATGTAACTCCATTTTTCTGGGCTTGTGTGTCAGCTGTAGAGTTTTTGACCTGTGTGGTGCTACAGACTTGTTTTCACTAGCGAGCATGTGCACGAATCTACAGGTGACATGATGCGCAATCTGCAATCTGCCAGCAAAGACCAGAAGGAAGAACTAAAAACTCGTAGACAAGGATGAAAAAAATGCTTTATGTTCAACACACACACTCAAACTCACACACACGCACACACACACACGCACACACAAATGTAAACATAACTTTAGTTTGTTGATGAGAAAAGTCCACAGGCCAAAGTTCACACTGCACACACAGATGACACCTCCACATGAACTGTGCACTCATTCTAATGACTTTCCTCCTACTCATGATTATTTAACTCGACAGCGTCCAGAGAGAGACAGAAGTTTGTTTGTTACTTTAGTTTGTAGAAGAAGAAGAAGAAGAAGAAGAAGATTAACTTTATTGATCCCTCTGTGTCAAGTTTTGTACATGTACAGGCCTGAGACACACACACATGCACGCACGCACACACACACACACACACACACACACACACACGTTTATTTCACACGTGTTGGAAAAGCCTCAGCTCACTTTTATCACAACGTTCTGGTCAGGTCGACTCGGCCATGTCTGAACTCTGACTGTCTGTCTGGCTCTCAGGGTCCTGTCGTCACTGACAACAGCAACTTCATCCTGGACTGGAAGTTTGAGCACGCTCAGAACTGGAAAGAGGTCAACACCGCAATCAAGATGATTCCAGGTGAGGAGCTGACGGAGGACGGTGCAGTTTGGCTTTGGTGATGGTGCATCCTGTCACCCAATCATCATCTTCATCATCATCACACATGGCCTCCATCCAAACGCTCAGTGTGTCTTCATGTGTCCTCAGGTGTGGTGGAGACGGGGCTTTTCGTCGGCATGGCTGAACGAGCTTACTTCGGCATGGAGGACGGAAGCGTGCAGGTTCGAGATCCTCCGGTCATCTGAGGAGTTTGCCATAATCACCGTCTCTCTCTCTCTTTGCCTCTTGAAAATGACCTCACCCCCTCCCGCAAGTGCCGTGTTCACGATTTACACCCGGTTTCAGACTGTGTTTGAACAGAGCTGCAGAACCAGACAAAGATGTAGCAGGTCTCAGAACCTGATCCACGTCAGGAGCACTTGGTGTTTTTTCTCATCCTGCAGATGGTGCTTCTGAGTCTGACAGTTTTAAAGTGCCTGATGAGTAAAAAAACAAGTGCATCTGATTTCCATAGTGTTTCTTTCTCACTGTGTTTGGCTGCCTGGTCTCTGGGCATGTTGGCTCGTCCTGTAATTGGCAGGTTGGACTGAATGTGGTGAATCACTGCAGTGCTGCAAAATGAAACTAAGGTGTGCTTTGAGATTATATTAAACAATTCTGCTATTAAAGTCACATTTAAAATGCTCATGAACATACATCAAACTATTGGCGTCCGCCAGGCTGCTGCAAAAAGTCCACTAGTCAAGTTAAACAGTCGGAAAGCTGATATGCCTCCAAGTCATTTTAATTAGATCACAGAAGGGGGAGTGATACGAGCTGTATACCACAACATAAAGAGAAATTAATTTCTCTAATTAATATGCTAATTTAAACAGCAAAAGGCTCCAAAAATTAATGAGATCCTTGATAATTTTGGGAAACCCTGTGGTGCAGGTATGAAGCTTCCATTATTTGACATGTTCCGCTGTGATAATCGTGCGTGCGTGCGTGTGTTCAACTTAAACAGACACAACAAATGGTTTGAAATATACGACTAGGAGCAAAAAAAAGAAGAAGCATTCGGTCTCTGCAGGCGAAAGGTTTTGAGAATCCTCACACTCAAGGTCAGATCATCTCATCACTGTGAGTGTGTGTCCTCTCGCACTGTGGAGGCAGCAGCAGCTTCACCTTTTCATTTTGTGTTCTGCAGCAAGCACTCTGTTTGTTTTGTCTAATGTTGAGACCATTCAGCCAAACTCACTGACTCATGTTCATCCTCTTAAAGTTAAAGCTGAAATAGTTGAACTTGTTGTGAAGTCTTCCGGATAACTGTACAGGTTAGACAGGTGTGCGTTTCAGGATGGTGTCACATGAGACGAACGTTTTGGTTGTTGAATGAGTCACTGTAGCCGTGGACCAATGATCGTGGTTCCTGCTCTGGGTGGACAGTGAAAACCTTCTGAGGTTCTCTCTCTGTTTACTTTTATGCATGCACCTCCTCCCTCTTGCTGTTTGTGCCTGTACTTGCATTGACAGTTTCTTATTCCTTTGCACAAGCCATCCGGTCACATGGAGCCCTGTGCCATAAACTTAATTTTCAATAACAGCTATAGAAAGAGAGAAACATTTTGAGGTGACTGGTCATAATTGATGCTGAACTGTTGCAGCCCAAATCTGAACCAACAGCGCTTACTGTGTGCCTTGGCATGCCAAAGCAATAGAACACACTTTTTATTAAAAAGTACAGATTATGTAGCCGGCCATATCGTTGGAACAACTGCCGCTTTAAAAGCTGTTATCAGGTTTTTCCAGAAGACATTTCAATATATCAATGTATCAAAGATGCAGTAGTTAAAGACAAAAGACAAAACTCAAAGGTTTGATTTAGTTTGAACATGTTTGGTCAGTTTGTTTCACACGGTCCCCTGAAGATGTTGCACTCCGTGTGCAGCAGCAGGTTTCAGTGAGAGAACGGCTCAAGTCTACAGCTCAGTTCTCAAATAATAAAAAGTAAAAATACTAAAACACAACAGCACTCTCAGAACGCCACCATTCTTCTCAAGTTGTCTGTCTTTACACTGAGGATGAGACACTTCACTGTCCACAACCACCATCATTCCTTTGAAAATTGTGATAGTTTGTCATTTTTTCTTTATAAGTGATATCTTTTATTTTGGAAAGCAGCTTTTCACTGTTTCTGGCTCACGATGCCTTACACTGGGTTTATTTTTGTATGTTTTTGTACGTACAGCTCAGAGACTGAAGAACATCAAGCCTGGGAAATGTAATAAAATCATGCAGTTAGTTAGCTGACATGTTTGTCTACAAGTCATTTTACAGAGCACGGGAAAATCCGATTCCATTCCAGCCTTATCCTGCTCATGTACACAAAGTGTGACTTAACTTTGACTGAGAATACGTGGCCTGGTTTAGGTCCGGTACGATTCGTGCACCATGTTAGATGTTTTTGCACCAGCAGTTCTTTTTTTTCTTTTCTTTACAAATCGACTGTGATAATGATTTTTGCTGTGAAGGTACTATTTTCTCTGTCAACCAATACAGGACCAAACTGATAACAGCACGTCTCCTTGTTTTCTTTTTGCTGATTCTATGAAAACTTCATTCTGTGCATTTTTACATAGATAGATAATAAATAGAGAGAGACACACAGATGCACAGCAGCAGCAAATCATTAACTAACTAAAAACTGTAATGGTAACAATAATGACAGTAATAATATGTGCAGTGGACGTCATGCAGGATCACAGCAGCAGCCACGATCCACAAGAACCTGCTGGACGACAGAGACAGAAACTCCAGGGAAGAAGTTTAAGAAGAAGAAAAGAAGAGATACTTTATTAATCCCAAACACACATACAGTACAAGTACAAGGCTCATTAACATGCAAACGTGGAGAGAGATGGTGGAGAGATGGGCAGCCGGCCAGAGCAGCACCCTTCGAGCAGTTTGGGGGGGTTTGGTGCCTTGCTCAAAATCACCTCTCCAGCTACTACTCCACCTTCCATATTTTCGGTCCATGCTGGACTTGAACCGACTGAGGTTTAGTTAGTGACATGCAATCACGTGCATTATGAGTTAATCATCATGGGACCTGTAATGTTTACCTTTATCACAAATTGATGATTTCAATAGTTGTTACTTGCAGACATCAGTGAGGAGGTTTATAGATTTTCATGTACTTTACCAACCAGAGGTGACTTCAGAGGTGCAGTTCTTCTTGGTGGCCACTTGAGGACGCTGGAAAAAAACAAGCTGCTCGCTCTCCTGCAAGCTGTTCACTTATTGCACAATACAAAGTGTGTTACAGTGACAGTGACCTCAGATCCTGGTAACACAGATCAGTCTGCACCGTGCAGTGCTCTGCGTGCATCTTTTAACTGTCAGCTGATATTTGTATGGACGCATAAGGAATGAACTTATTTATTATTATTATCATTAAAAATGATTTTTAAGCTTAGTGTGTGTTTTTCAGGCATGACGTCACGGCCCCTGTTTGTTTATCCTAAAATCAGGAGACATAACTCGTGATCAGGAACAGGAAACGCACCCGTCATGTACAGTGAAGCCACGTTGATGCTTTAACGCTGTCTTGACAACTGCTTATGAACGACAGCTGAAACATCCAATCAGAACTCGTGTTTTGTCAGCGGTGGCATAAATCGACCAATAGCGATGCTGCTTATGGGCACCTTCCCTCTGATTGGACGGACGATGACACATCCCACCAATCAGCTTCCCGCTACAGGACTCGCCATCGGGGACTTTTTTGCGTCACTTTTAACTCCAGGTTTGTGCCAGCCGCTAGTGCGCATGCGTCGTTATGACAGACAGCGGATTAGCCAATGAGGTGCAGTGTTTGGGGGGCTGGAACGTTCTGAGCCCGCCTTTTTCAGTGGCAGCCGCCTGACCCAATCGCATTCTGCTTAGTATGCGAGTATGCTTGATTGACAGGAAACGGTCCAATGAGAAGTGGTTATATTGTTTTGGGACAAACGTAAGCATTTCACTGTCCAATCCCAGTGTAGCAACAAGGCGGGAGTTCGCGTTACCAAGGCAAGTCTTGAGTGAAGTATAAAGGGAATAACATGGTGTCCCAGTGGCTGTTTATGTTTACT
Organism: Collichthys lucidus; assembly: GCA_004119915.2. Lineage (NCBI taxonomy): Eukaryota > Metazoa > Chordata > Actinopteri > Sciaenidae > Collichthys > Collichthys lucidus. The sequence goes on from CM014095.1 coordinate 31,656,069, forward strand.
TAAAGAACAGACTGGAAGGGCGTCCCGCCTCACACCGCGGACTTTTCTTTGGAGTTACACTTTGTTTCACTTTAAGTTGTTTATGTCAAGATTTACAAGGCCAGTGGCATGTAAATCTCATATTTCACTAATGTGCCAGTCTTACAAATGGAAAGGGGGCTTCACTTTGGAAACGTGAGCATTTCCCTGGTGCTCCTGCTGTTGCTGAAAGCGCTGCTCGGATTTGGGACTTCGCAAACTCAGAGCTCCGCCGCCACCATCGGGAAGGAGCCGCAGTCCGCCGCCGCCTCCTCCTCCCGGGGTTCAGGTCCGACCTCGGAGGAAGATGTTGCGAGAGTCATGGAGCGGGGCTTGGGGAACGTAGGCGCCCCGGTGATCGTGGCGGACGTTACCGTGGAGGACGACGACAACGGGTCGGCTGGGGAGGCCGACGAGTCACACGGAGAGAGTAACGGAAACGTCCGACCGACGAGGTACGTTTTAAAACGCCGTTAAGTCGCAGTTAGTTAGTCGCAGCCTTTATCAGGACAGACGGTGTAACACACCTGTGTACCGCCAGGTGACCTGAAATAAACAGAAACAAACTAACTGTAATTAAACTAACGGCGGTTTGTCTAGTAACTGACGTCTCGCGCTTGTTGAGTATCACTCCGCCTGAGCTCGCGAGCGGTGAAAACTTGTCTTAACCCGGGTTATAATGCGAGATAAACCGGGTTATAACGCGTGTTATCCCGGGTTATAACGCGTGTTATCCCGGGTCACATCTCTGCTGTTCTTCAGCAGTCATGGTAGGTGTGTTAAACGATGCCAGGGAACTGTCAGAGCACAAAAACACCCAGAACACGAACCAGTCTGACCTCCAGAGTTTGGCTGGATACCGGGTGTTTGCGGTTAACTAGACCCGCTTACAGCCGGTGTTTGCGGGCTCTGTAAGGCACTGATGAACGTGGAAGTTTAGGGCTCCAGTTGCTGGGGGGAGAAAGTTTTAGAGCGGCGGTGATGACGAGTCCTCCTGCGCGGGATGGACCAAAGTTTGCACCGTGAAGCTGGAGCCTGATGATCCTCAGCTTGTTGTACTGACTGCACATGCAAACAAAGCTGTCACTGTAAGATGTGAGCAGTATTAAATAATCAGCTTGTGTTATAATGTGATGGGGAGCACCGTGCCTGCTCCCCTCTCCTCTCCAGGGGCTCTTGTCAGGTTTAATCTTCTCATTCAGTCTCAGAGTTAATTTGCTTTCCATTTATTATCACACCAAAATCACATTACATGAAGGGAAGCAGCCCTAAGCACCTGACAACAAGAGATACCTCCATCCTCTGTTGATCCACCTTATCTCCTCCTGTCAGCAGGTACGCTGCTTCTTATGCTGCTGCTGCTGCCGAAAAGTTGAAAGAAGGTCTGAGTCTGCTTATTTAATTAACCCCAGTTAATGGCAACTTTAGTGCAAGAAACAAGCTGATGTTTGAGGTCATTTAAAGCAGGATGAAGTGACTGCAGCACGAGGATGAAGAGTTTTGTTATTTAAGCGCTGTAGTTTAGGTGTAAGATGCATATTATGGTCCCAGCCGTGGAGTTTGACAAACTGAGAGCAGTTGCTATGCCTGAAGAGCAGACACTTGCTGGGCACAGTACAAATCAAACATGACAAGTTCATGTTTTCATGCTCCGACAGACTGTCATGCAGAGGCATGTCACTCAGCCGAGAACATCCCCACCAATCCTGCCAGTCAAAAGTTTACGGCTTCACGCGGTCCACAGGTTTACGAGCCTTGTTCAGACCTGCTGCTGCTGCTGCTGCTGCTGCGGCTGCTGCCCAAAGTGAGATGCAGTTCTTGGCGCAGTGGGTAGGGCATTGATTTCGTCTTACTTGGTAAACAGTAGGTTTGACGCCCACCTTAGACGTTTGGCGCAGTATGTTCTTCACGATGTTACTCCTCTCTGCCATGTTATTCTCTTTTTTCACCAAGATACTTTTGGCAGTAAGACAGCTTCTACAGTCGCTCTTGTTACATTGGAGAAGTCCACTCCACTGAATTATTCTCTGTGTAGTTTCATACACGGGGTGGATCAAAGTCAGCCATGAAACTGAAAACCTCAGTCGAACCTTTTCGACGGCTTCTGGTGATGTTTCATGTCTTAATTCTAAAACTTGCTCCTACTGTATCAGCTCGGCGTTTCCTGTTTGCCATCCACTTTCTAAAATCTCGACGCTCACGTAAAAGCGCCTTGACAACCCCCAAAGCATCGAGTGTTGTTTGCAGTGATACAAACCCAGTTTTGTCACAACAAGGATGCACTGAGCATGCCGTGCAGTCGGCCCCATGGAGCTCAAGTCAAGAGCAATAGGTGGTGATTAGATGTTGTTTTGAATTATTTTGTAAGACGCAGTGAAAAAGATGTTTTCACAGGAATAAAACCTTTTTGTGCACTGCTGTTTACACCACCAAGGACACAAACTTATCAGGATGAAAGTGACTGTGATGTAAGGGCAAGGACTGCACGATGGATGAGAGCGCTGTCTGTCATCCGCAGTACAGTACCAAGAGGAAATCGAAAGTAATTAGCTGAGCAGTTTCTCTGTGATATAGAAGCAGACTATTCCCCTGCCAGGCACCTCAGCTGCTGCAGGAAAAACTCCTGAGTGTCATCCTGCTGCTGGTCACACCCTGCCACCGCTCGCTTCCACTCCTGCGTCTATTCCTATACCCTAAACCTCCCCGAGTCTTTTTCCTGTCACTTCTGCTGCGCTCTCCTGTCCTTCCTCACTCCGTCACAGTCTGCCTCTGCCGCTCGCTCTCTTCTGCTTTCCATATTCACTTCTAATAATGTGTTTAGAATATATTGTCAATAGTAATGAAAGTTTAAAGTGTTAAAATATTCTCTGGCATGTTGTTGAAATATTGAGCTCACATTTTTATGCGTTGTGTAATGAACTAAATAATAACGTTGGCTAAGTTTAAACCCTGATATGTAAAGTCAATAAGATAAAGATACAGCAGGAACGAACAAGTGAGTTATTCATTTCAGGCAACAACAGATGTGAAACATGACAGATTGAGCTGAAATCAGAAAATAATGAACTCGAAGACGGTTTTCTCTTCAAGTGTCAAACACGGGAAGATCCACGATCACACCATGTCTCCTCTTTGTGTCTCGCTCTCTCTCATCTTCCACTTGCTCCTTCCCTAACGCTCTCCCTTACCTTCACACGTACACGTAGCTTTCTAATGTCGCCCCTCGGGTATATACTCTACTCCACGCTCGTTTTCCATCCATCTGTCAGGAGAATTGTGGTTGAACTTTAGAAACGTCTCAAGAAATGAAACTGAATTTTTAGACGGGCCAATTTAAAGAAAAAGGACTTTTTTTAAATGTCAGAAAACTTGTTTTAAACCAAGTTATTGTCGAAGCGTTTCAGCAGTATTTCTGCCATAAGGGAGAAGTGTGTGGATGATTTTAAACGGTGAACTTGGACTTGGATTATTGAAGACTTTTGGAAAGTAATCATCATCATTAATGAGGTCAGCTTTTTGACACACTTGCTCCTGCGACCTTCACCTGTTCTTAAACACACCAGGTGATAAGAAGTGCCTCCCTGTGGCAATAACCAGGCGAACACACCCATGACCAGTTTGGCTAAGAGAAACTAGAGAATGAAGTTTTTCATGTTTGTTCCCGACACATAACTCAAACCATTGAAGCACTTCTTCTTTTACTTTGGAAGGATCCTGGAAACTTCAGTGCTTTGCTTCCACAGCCTCACTGCCTTTTAAAGAGATTGGACTTCCAGTGAAGCCTCTTTTATTTTCTACCAAATGATATTTTGGAGTGGAGCACTTCAAACACAAACTCCTGAGAACAGTCTACGCTCAGGTGTCAACATTCTGAAGTTTCCGTCAGTCACTGTTGTTTTTTATTTTATTCCTCCTCCGCCCTCGTATCCTGTAATCTATAAATATTGTAGATGTTGTCTTTGATCCGGCCTTCAGTGTGTGACGAGAGCTGCTGTCATGTCAGCTGATGGCTGTCACCTCACCTTAATGTTGTCATCTATAGGTTAGAAACTCTCCTCCGGAGACTTGGTGTTTACATCTGTCTCAGTGCATGTGAATGTGTGTGTGTGTGTGTGTGAATCATGCATGTGACGGTGCTGCCAGGTTTGATGCCTCCGCCAGCGAGCGAGCGTTCCGTCGGGGCCTCCAGCACCTCGGGGAGCACTTGGAGGTGAGAGGAGTGAGGACAGCAGCTTTGTTTGAACCTACTACCCCCACCACCACCACCTACCCCCCCTACCCTCGGTACCCCCACCCCCCACCACCACCCTCAGGGCTCTGTAACGGCAACAGCTCTTCTGGGCCGCCGTGCTTGCCGGCTGGCTCCCACCAGCCTACTGCTTAGCAACAGCCAATCGGCCAAGCCGGGCGACTTGTTGGCCAATTGCATGGGAGAGACGGGCTAGTGCTCAGAATTTGAGTTGGCCGCATGGGTCTGGCTATAGTTAGGTAAAGGAGGAGGAGGCGGAGGAGATTTTTTTATTTTTTTTTTAAGAGGGGAGAGTTCATTTCCTTGTTTTTTTCCTCCTTACTTTGTTTCAGTAGTCTGCTCTCTGTAACCAGGGAGATGTTGTAGGGTGTATTAATAGAAACTGTCCCCAAAATAACAAGTCAGGACGGAGATGATTGAACTCCCTCTGGGAACTTTGAATCGAGCACTTAGAAATCAGTTGTTGAAACTCCGTCCATGTCCGGCTGTTTGTTTCACATCAGAGACGTCTGAATGTAAAACTCACCTCAAACGACCTTATGTAATCTGCATTTCACCCTCATTGTCTCATTATGTAAGCATGTTTTTATGTCACTCTCTCTAATAAAGTCAGATTGTTGTTCAGTGTGCAGCAGCAGCTGATGTTGAGATGTGATGACCTTTCCCGACACTGATTTCTTGACTCGGTCTGAAGTGCTCCACATGTTGTTTTTTTCTGGCTGTTTCATAATTTTCGGTGTAGTGACAGAAATAGAAACCCCATTCTGCATAAATGTGATTGCTAAACAATACTGGCTGTGAATATGATTATCAGGAGGAGTGGATTTATTAGGTCAGTGGCTATTTTGGTAAGTCGGTGAGGACCCATCCTGCAGCACTGCAGTATGGGTGGGGCAGAGGCAAAAAAGGTGGGATACTCTAAGAGAGAGAGAGAGAGTCAGGAAGGGAGGGAGAAGAGGATGAAAACAAGGAGTTAGCTGGTACTTAGTAGGACCACGCTGTCTTGTTTTCACTCCCGATAGTTCCTCACTGCTTAGCAACAACGAATCAGATCCTCTGAAAGGAGCTGCAGCCCAGCCAATCATGTGGCAGGAGCGTGGCGCCATAGAGTTTGGATTTTACCACGTGTGAGATGATACGGTTTGGAAAGGGGAGCGCGCTTATGCAGGAGGAGAGAGAGTGTAATGGCAGTGCTTTTTCTTAATGCTCTGTGTGTGTGTGTGTGTGTTATGTTAGTTTTTCTAACAACCACGCCCTTTGCTCTCTGATGCGGTGGTCTGCTGCAGCGACCCAGATGGATGCGAGGCCGGTTTAACTCTGGTCCGTCTCTCGTCGGGCTTCAGCTGCTGCGACAAAGACATAAAAAAGTGATCACGTGTTCATTTAGCGGTTATATAAACCTCAGTGCTGCTGTCTCATGTCTCTACAGGGTTTAGTTCAGTCACCTCTGTGACACGTCTTACTGTGGGAGTTTATTTGTGTTAGCTGTTGTTAGGCATGTTAATAGTTGTGGTTTGCTGCCTGCAGGTTCTTAAGCTCTAAAAGATCTTTGTATTGAATTGTGGGATTAGCACAATTAAAAGGCTTACAGGACTCTCACAAACATTTGTGATCACTGCATTGTTTTTCTCTGTATGTGTGTGTGAAATATTCATTGTGATTCTGAATAAATGATCTAAGATTAAATGTTTAAAGCCTCGCCCCCCTCTGTGGCTCACTTCCTTCAGAATGCTCAAAGTTTAAAGGAATCCATTTGACTCTCTTCCCCTCCTGCTGGTGCAGCTGGTGGTGCTGGGCGCGGCCGGCTCACAGCCGCATCCATAACTTTCTCCCCACGTGCTCCCCATGCTCTCGTATTTTCGCTCTGGCTCTCGGTGGCTGCGCGGCGGGCTGAGTGGCAGCTGCGCGGCAGCAGAACTCCACACTCCAGCGTGCATTCAGGCTGCTCGCTGTTGCATGGTTACAGGCAGCTCTGCCTCACCATTCGCTCGGAGTCTGCAGAGCTGCTCGCTTATTGGCCGAGCGAGTAGAAAAACACTGCTCCCATTGGCCGCCGCAAAGTCGCAGGCTGTTTGCGATTGGTCCGACTCAGCGTCTCCTGCTCCTTAGAGACTCAGCCTGTGTAAACATCCTGGTTGTTTCTTTCAATGGAGTGTGTTTACCAGCAGCTCGGTTTTGCCGGTGTGTGCAGACTGAGGCTGAGTGTCTCTGAGGAGCTCAGAGTCTGGTGAGAGCGAGGCTAATTGGCTCCCTGCTCCGCCGTACGCTTTGTGATTGAAGAAGCACTTTGCACTATTATGACACTTTGACAGCATTACAGGCGAGGACGCTAACAACCCTCAGTCTGCTGGCAGCCTGGCTGCTCTTCCTCTTTCTCCATCCACATCCTCCACTCCAACATCTTCTTCAGGGTCTCCGCCGCCGCCTGCATCTGTCACATCGGCGGCGGCAGCAGCCCCACAGGCTACATGATCTCCCTTTGGTGACGAGCAGAGCGGCGGTGTCTCGGGGCTCAGACATGGAAAATAAATTGCCCCGAGTTCTACATGATGCAGTCAGGCTGTTTGTTTTGTTGGAGTTGTTTTTATTGTTCAGTTTAGTGCGGCTCGTTTTCTCCATTACCATCATGTTACCTAAGTTGTAGAGTTAAGAGCCCCCTCCCCCACCCGACCTCCCCCCTCGGCTCCTCTTTATCTGGAGTACAAAGAGTCCATGAAGCCTTTCATCCCCCCCCCGCTCCCAATGAAACTCTTCTATCTCTCGCTCTCCCTCCATCTCTAAAGTTGAACTCGCTGTTCTCAGTCACCTCGTCCTCAGTTGTACATTCACAGCATGACTTGGAGGGGGGAGGCGGGGCCAAGCTGAGCGAAGGCCGCCAAAGCTTCCACCCTCTCAGAGAGCCGACTGCTTAGCAACAACCAATCAGCCTAATATTTTTGGCAGAGTGTAGCAGCCAATGGAGAGGGTGAGAGCGGGCTTTAGCACTCTGTTTTTATTGGTGGCTCGGTGGAAAAACAATGTTTTTCTTAGCGCTCCACACTTCAGTGCTAGTGGCGATGCTGATAATGCTTGGAGCAGATTTGGGGAGATGATCTTGGCTTTGATGGGCCTGAAAGACACATGGCTCATTACTGTTAAGTGATCCTATTTGCATTTTTATGCAAACTTCCAGCTCCAGTTGAGCTGAAACAACTGATCTGGTCCTGAGCAGCAGCTGTAACTCACTGTGAATGTGTAAGTGCCTACAGTGAAACATAAGAGAAAGTTTCCTCACATCGATTGGCGCCGTCTGAAACAATCAATGTCTTAGTTGTCCGAAGGCTGAAACATCCTTGAACACGCTCCTACTCCTTCGTGACTGATTGGGAAAATCAATAAGGGATTATAGCTCGTCAATAGCAATTCACCTGCTCAGTCTCAATGATGGATAGTGCAGGTGATGGCAATATTAAACACACTCAGCCCTGTTAACTCAGAGTGTACATAAATAAGGATGATGGATGATGACGGCTCCGTTTTTTCTTTATTTCCTGTTTCCTTCAGTCAGAGCTGGGAAGACGAACAAGTGTAACACTGTCCCTGCCTTTTGTAACTGCTGTCTAGTTGCCCTCGTGGGAGGCAGTTAAAACCCCACATGCCCCCACCGGCCAACAGAGGGAAGCCGGTTGAGTCCCAGCTGTGTGGGTGCTCAGAGACGGCGTGTGTGCCGAGCCGACCCTTGCCGGTTAAATAAAGCTAAAAGCCCCGTTGACAGCGTCTCCTCTCGACAGATACAAATCAATAGTCAGGAGGTGGCCCCCGCCAGAGCTCAGGACAGGATTGACAAGCAATGCGGCAGAAGCTTTAAGAGTCAGACGAAGACGGGTGGGGCTGGTTGTCTCGATTAATCCGAGTCAGTTAGGCTGTTTTTAGCTTGGAGTTAGTAGACGAGCGAGAGAGAGAGAGGAACTTCACAAATCCTGCTGTGTTAGCACATGAAGAGGAATAAAACTCACTTCTGCTTCACTACTGACGGAGAAAACCCTTCACTAAGGATACCTTTCGAATTAATTGGGGAGGAAAAACCTGAAATGCAAGAATCCATCACCACAATCACCCCCACCTCCCCCGTTAAAAACACTCTCAGAGGTGAGGCGAGCCGGTGCTGTGAGGAATCCTGAGCCCATACATCATCTAAGGGAAAACACTTTCACCCCCTGCATCTTATTTTCCTCCTGCGTCTTATTTTTAGCCACTCACTGTGTCTCTGCCAACAGAGCTCCTGAATGAAGGATGTGAAAAATATGTCCACTATGTTTTTTCACTATTAAAATATTTTAGTTTTTCAGGAATCAGATAATATTTTCCAGGTGGAGCGTTGTATAATCAGACACGCAGAGACTCCGGTGCTCTGTTGTCTCTGTCACAGTAATGTTTTCCCACTAATGGCCGAGCATCTTTCATTACATCCAACAGGCTTAAGACAGAGTTTCATCCGTCTTGTTGTTAAACTCACAAAGATCTGAGAGTGAAACGATGCCAGCGTCTGAGCGCTTTGCTTGTTTTCTCTCCTCTGAGCTGTCATCGTGTTTGTGAACACTCATTTCACTGCCAATGCTGGAGAGCCGAGACCAATCAGAAATGTGGCCAATCAAACCCATCAAAATCGAAATAAGAGACGCTCTTTGTCCACACGTGAAAACATTAATGTGAGGCTGATTTTACTAATAACAGTTTTAAGCCTGAGAGAAGTAACCGTGTCAAATCCCTCCTGTGTGCTCTCGACAGTCGCTGCTGCCATCTGTTTCAGAGCGTCATCAGTGTCTTCTTCCCGTACCTGGCGTGCGGCAGACTCTTCTGTCTTTCTTTAAACGGGGAGAACAATAAGGTTGACGCTCATAATAGAAGAAGTTTCTTTCAGCACTCGTAGAATCAACTCCCCTGCCTGCCAGCTTTGTTTTTCATGTTAGTCTGAATGTACTTTTAATTCATCCAGTTCATCCTCCACGTTTTACAAAGTTCTCTCAGCTTCAGCTCTCTCAGTCCTCGTATCTCCCCTGTTTCTGTTTGATGTTTTCACGTGGTGTGGATGAACGAGGCGTCTCTCCTGTGGATCATTTAGTATTTTTCTTTATGGAAATATGTTTCTGTGTGTGGGATGTCTGGTCAGGTTTTAATAATCCTCGGGTCTGCTCACATGTCTTTAATCAACATGCCACCCAGACCTGCTGACAGGATGGGGTTTGTCATGGCACAGGTGTGGTGCTGGCTGCAGTTGAAGGTCACCCTGATTGCTAAACACGGGGTGAGGAGCAGAGAGAGAAAGACAACATCTGCACCGCCACTGAAAAATCCTTCGCCCTTGTGTGTCTTGCATGTGATGGCGTTAAACCCCCGCAGTGAAGATGTCATTAAAGGACAACACTTTATTTGTCATGTTTGCAGAGTCTGCCCTGAAAAGTGAGAAAAGACGTTGTTAATAATGAGGTGTCTATAGATCCTTATTACAGAGTGTCTTTGTATTCTGTCCACAGGTCTCTCGTGATCATCAGCACCCTGGATGGACGGATCTCAGCTCTGGATCCTCACAACCAGGGCAGGAAGCAGTGGGACCTCGATGTGGCCTCAGGGTGTCTGGTGTCCTCCAGCCTCAGCAAACCTGAGGTAAGACTAGTAATGCAGCTGACGTCTTCTAAACGTGCTGACCTGTGTTTCTCAGTCAGATTAAACAGACATCGCCCAGCTGATTAAGATGAAACCGTCAGTTTGCTCAGTCCTGACGTGTCAGCGTGAGGTTAAGGATGCGTGTGCCTCCAAACAAACACTGTCCCTCCTGGATTTCTTTCTGTAGACAGCGAGGCCAATAATTGAACTCAGTGCACTTTGAACAGTAAACCAAGCTTTGCTGTTGCTTACATTTATTTCATGTGCACATAAACAAACACACACATCATACAGAATGTACAGCAGACATACTGCACACCCCCACATGAATCTGAGAGGAGCTGTTTCGCCTGGAGGATTAGCCTCTTTGTTGACTGTGGTGGTTTACACATACGAGCACAGCGAGACCCTCGTCTGTGCATGTACACAGAAGCTTAAACCGCCCACACCGACATGCTGAAAGTGAAGTGTAGCCCGGAGCGAGACCAGAGCGCCGCTTTCCCAGATACATACGAGAGACGTGCTCGTAGTTTACTTTGATGTGGACTCGCTCTGTGTGTGTGAGTGTGTGAGTTTTGCCTTAGGGAAAAGCCTCTGATACAAACAAGGGTCTGGGTGGCTGCTGAGATCAGCGCTGGTAAGTCTGTGGCTCTGTCATAGAAGAGAATCTTGTTTATTCGGCTGATATGACAATAAAAATCAACAACTCATGAAGTTTACCAAAGTCTGACAGTGTCTGTGTGGTTCTCTGTCTTTTAGGTCGTGATGCATGTTTTGCTTCCTATAGAGGAAAAAGTCAGCCCAGGCGGTTTGATTAACACCAAATGAAATAATGGGAAATGAACACTTAGCACAAAAGATAAGGATGTGCATAAAAAAAAAGCAGCTTCAGCTTCAACAACCCAAATATAGCAACGTCGGGGTTCCTCGTCGCAGAAGAATCTCCTTCAGTGTTTAAGAACCTCTCGTGTTAGTGGGTGAAGTGGCTCTCGAGTATGTGCAGCTCAGCCTGCGAGATCTGAGAGGTTCACCGGTTAACAAGCCTGCAATTAGGAGGAGGGAACTAATCGCTGGAATCAGCTGCTGCACTGAGGATCTGACTTCAGATCTGTGTGTTCATGGTGTTATGATGATGAAAAACTCCTGAAGGTTCCTGAAGCACTTAAAGTCTGTACAATATGTCAACGACAAACAAAAAAGTCTTTAATATATGTTTGTTAAATAATATTTCACAGTGTTTGAACTTCTGTTTGAATCTTCAACTTATTTACAATAAGATTTCTGCTTTCTTTACATTTAATGACAGAAAAAAAATTACACGAATATGGATGGATAATCATAAGTTCAACATATTATTTATGAATTAAAATAGTTTACCTGGTAACAGCAGACGCCTGACAACATCAGTAATAACCGGAAACCAGCTGGAACAGGCTGCAGTGAAAGTGTGTTTGAGTTTAAGGGACTTAAAATACTTTAAATATTCAGTCATGAGCTTCAGAGTTTGTCGCGCGTGCCGTGAATTTAAAGGCTCTGGCTCCGAGATCACTTTGAGGACATCAGCTGTGTTGTAAAAAAAGAAATGATGTCAGCAGGAACGCTGCTCCAGCTGCTGAGTGGAGCTCATCTCATCAACAATGACCTAAGAACCTGAGCCGCTGACAGCCAGCCTTCATGTTTTTATGTCTGTCTGTAGATGGGGTTGTGGCATTGGCAGATATGTGCTCTGCTACAGAAGCAGGAGATCTTTACAAATCTTTAATTATCTTTCATTATGGTACGGAGTGACCGCACTGTCACCCATCCCAGAGCTCTGTCATCCTGCTGAAGCCATGCAGAGATGGTGCTGTGCCCCCCTAACATGTGCTGTCTTATCCTCACATGACTTGAAACAGCACACATGCTTCAGAAAGACGTCCTCGTGGTGTTGGCTGTGTTTACAGAGAGAGGACGATATCAGACCAAATGTAAGAGCCTGTGGGACTGCAGATGGAGTTCAGTGAAGGATTTAACTAACACACACCTCTGCTGTTTGTTTCTTTCTGACTAAATCTTCTCTGCTTGGCAGTGAGCGACTGTTCCCATCAACAGAGGAAGTCAGCAGCTATCTGTTCTCTTGTTGATTTGCTCCCTTCACTTTCAGAATTTGTCGTTTGAGTCTCAGACGTCTTTTTCATTTCACTTTGCTCTCTCTCTTTGCTCCATTTAATATCACTGCTTGCTTCTTTCTGTGGTGTTGAGGATGCTGAAAATCTAAGCTGACAATACTCTCTCTGTCGGTGTTGACGTGTTTGGCTGAAGTTGTATCCATTGACTCAGGTGTGGAGTTCCTTTCCTTGCTTCCATCATTGCCTCGCTCTGTTTTGGCTGATGGACGGTGCACGAGGCTTCACCTCCTCTGATATCTAAAAAACATGAGAACTAATAAACGGGCATATTCCTATTTACAATCTGAAACGTCTGTATAAAAGTAATAACTGCAAAATATCCTGTTCTCCAAACCTGCGTTATAGTTAATCAAGATGTATCGCTTCTCATTTTGAATGCACTCCCTCCCTGTGTCGCGCTGTGTTTACTCGATCGTGTCGTCTAAAATGATTCATCATTATGATGAAAAAGCATCTTTACCTCAGACTAATAAATCTGAGCTTTACATGATTTATTCTATACAGTAACGTTCATTGTTGCTGTGCCACCCAAACAGGTGGTTTTAGTGTTACACCTGACATGCAGCGTTGAACAGCCTGTCACTGTTCTCAGTATTTTAAGAGAGGCGTACAAACCTTTATTAAGGTCACTCAGGGTCCTCTTCATCCTGTTTAATAACTTTACAAATAAAATGTGGTTTATTTCAAATCAAATCAGGTTTATTTATATAGTCCTTTTACAATAGCCAGATGGTACCCAAAGTGCTTTACAACAAAGCCGTAGAAACAATACATACATACGTAAATAGATAAATAAATACAGTTAAATTAAAATACACTTAATAAATAAAAAATAAATAATTTGTAAAGGTTTCAACCATAAAATGATGCCACAGTGTTTAAATTTAAATATATAAGTATCTTAGTAAAAGTTAAAAAAAATCTGCATTATTTGTTATTTATTTACTTTATTTTATTTATAGAAAACTAAACAGGTTTTATAATATAAAGTGATTCATGAAGTGATGGCATTAATTCACAGCAGACACTACTGTATGTGAGTGCAGCAGAGTTTCTCTGCTCCATGCATCAGCATGTCAAGCTGACCTTGAGTATAAAGTTGCACTCTACAATTTATTCTCATATACCTGCAGTAATAAATGATAAATGATGAAATTCTTCAGCATGCCTATGAATCCCTTTAAAAAAAAACAGGTATGTTTTCCCACACTTCAGTGAAAACAGAGACTCCTTTCTGCACAGTAACTCAGTTCATTATTTGTAAGTTAGTATCAGTATGAAAAATATTTAGTAAGTAATCCAAAAAGTTTAAATTTTGTCAGAAACATCTAAAAATAAATAAATTGTGTTTGATCAGTTCTTCACTTGAACTTATTCTCTTCAGAAAACTTGTCACAGCTGCTTTCGATCTCCGGGACGTCACATTGTTTCGCTTTACATCTGTGATCAGCGCGTGAGACGTCACAGGAAGTGTAAAGAAATAGTTCACGTAACACACTCCTGTGTGTGTGTGTGTGTGTGTGTGTGTGTGTGTGTGTGTGTGTGTGTGTGTGTGTGTGTGTGTGTGTGTGTGTGTGTGTGTGTGTGTGTTTGTGTGTGTTTGTGTGTGTGTGTGTGTGTGTGTGTGTGTGTGTGTGTGTGTGTGTGTGTGTGTGTGTGTGTTTGTTGTACTCACTCTGTCTGTGTGTGTGTGTGTGTGTGTGTTGGACTCACTCTGTTTGTGTGTGTGTGTTTGTTGTACTCACTCTGTGTGTGTGTGTGTGTGTGTGTGTGATGGACTCACTCTGTTTGTGTGTGTGTGTTTGTTGTACTCACTCTGTGTGTGTGTGTTTGTTGTACTCACTCTGTCTGTGTGTGTGTGTGTGTGTTTGTTGGACTCACTCTGTGTGTGTTGTACTCGCTCTGTGTGTGTGTGTTGGACTCACTGTGTGTGTGTGTGTGTTTTCACCTGTTGGCTTTCATTTGGCCGACAGAGCAGAAGAGTCGCCTCTCAGCCCTGAACCCAGCGACTTGCCATGACGTCATTTGTTTTGCTCCCACAATGCACTGTGGTGTTGTGTTGTGTTTGTGGACTTTATGTAAGCTCATATCCAGCCTTGCCCCGGCTGCCCTCGGTAACCTGGGATGCCTTTTTGCTGTGCTTATGTCGGAGGCCGCCGCTGGCTCCTACCCCCGCCACCCTAACGCCTCCTGAGCGCTTAGCAACGGTTTCATTGGTGCATGCCGGGTCCCTGAGACACCAGTCTGCTCGGTGATTAGAGGCTAGGGGGGGTCTGCCGACGTGCCATTGGCTGGCCTCGACACGCCGGGGAGGAAGCAGCCAGTCACCTGCTGCATCCTGCAGAGTGTGTGTGTCTGTGTGTGTGTATTTCATGTGTGTGTGTGTGTGTGTGTGATGAGGGACAGCAGAGCTACAAACAGCATTGTCTGCAGAAAAAGAAGCCATCACTTCAAAAAGCCAGGACTTGCATGGGGGGTGGGTGTATGTGGGTGGGTGGAGGGGGTACCAGCGTGGAGTGAGTCATGCTGGGGTTGGGTGGAGGAGGCGTGGGGTTAAAGGGATGAAGAAGAAGAGGGGGAGGTTGGGTGATCAGGGGGAGGTGAGGTAATGCCACAGAGCAGAGATGATGTCATCACAGACGAGACAATACACACACACACACACACACACACACACACACACACACACACACACACACACACTGGAGCAGCCCTGCCGGCATGCAGCGTGAATGAATGGATGAAGAGAGGATCTGATTGATGGCCACACAGTGACTAACGATTGAACGCCTGGCTGTGACTAATGTGACCGGCAATAATTCTTCCAGCGTGGCAGAGGAGATGGAAAAAGGCCAGACGGACGATATTTTTTGGCAGAAAGTCAATCTGTGTTCCGGCCCGGCTCGATCCCGGTCGGATTGTTTCTGTGTGTGTCTTTTTGTTTTCTTCTGCTCGAGCCGCCAGAGTTACTCGGTCTCACGCTGTCTGCCACCTTTAAGTGGAGCGGCAGCCTTGTGGGCCAACAGTGGCACATTAGGCGAGTGAGAGCTGAAACTGTTTGACAGGATCGCTGGAGCGTCAGCACACACACACACACACACACACACACACACACACACACACACACACACACACACACACACACACACACACACACACACACACACACACAGCCCAGCCCAGCCCCCACAAAAGTGGAATAAAGTGACATAATTAGTAATATCAAACATCATTGAAATAGAATTTTAAAGTAGTGTTAAGCACGAGGAGGAGGAAAACGTTTGTGCTGAGATGGCAGGTTTTGAAATAATTAGATTATTTTTTAACTGATCGACTTTATTTATTTATCAGAAGTCAGAAATAAAACAAAACAAAACACAAAAACATGAAGGAAACAGAGTGGGGGTGAGACTATGATCATTATTTTATCAAAGGATACCTTTTTATTTGCTTTGATTGTTTTTCCTCCTAATTAAGAACACGGCTTCCACATCACCCTCCCCCTTTGTTTAAATGCTTTGGAGCTAAAAACAAAACATGTTAATGGAAGACATGTGTTCAGCTTCATGGCATCATTTGTACATGTATCCAACAGACGTATATCAGGATCCAGTGGGAAAGCAGTAACACCTCAGACGGTCATAAAGATTTGTGACACAGTGAGTTTGAAATATAATAATATAATAACAGCACTTCTACATTAAATAGATTTTTTGTCAATAATAATAATAATAATAATTTATGATAATAATAATTTATGATAGCAATAACAATAATTTAAGATAATAATAATAATAATAATAATAATAATAATAATAATAATAATAACAACAACAACAATAATTATTTATGATATTATCATTATTATTATTATTATTATTATTATTATTATTATTTATGATAATAATGATTTATGACAATAATAATATTACTAATATTATTACTACTACTAGTACTACTAGTACTAGTACTACTACTACTACTACTAATAATAATAACAATAATAATAATAACAATGATAATAATACAAATAATATTAACAATAATAATACTAATAAATAATAATATTATTATTAATATTATTATTAGTGTTAATATTATTATTATTATTTTTTTTATTATTAACAATAATAATAATAATAATAATAATAATAATAATAATAATAATAATAATATTTTTAAAGCGCTGTCATAACAGGAAACACAGACACTCCCATATAGGCAGACTGCTTTGCTGTCAAAATATGTCAAAGTGAATCATCACGTCATCCGAGCTTCTTCATACTCAGCTGTGCTGAGATAAAACTGTGGTCAGGGCTCTGTACCTCACTACAGCAGAGAGTCTGTTAGTATTTACTGTAATAAACACCAACATTTGATTATCTGATGTGAGGATACATTTTTTAAACCTCTTGCTGATCCAGGGTAACCGGTGTCCGAACACCGGGCCGGATCAGAAACCTGGACTGAGGCATCAGGAGGAGGATGACTCATCCAGCGCTCTGAGAAGTTCCCCTCTGCTGTAAACCTCTTGGCCACCGGCATGGTGTGATGTGATGGTCAGATTGTTAACCCCTCCTTCTCTCACTTGCTAAATTTATCCTCATCTTGTCAACCTCCTCCTTCTTCTTAAGAAGATGACATCACCTCTGCTCCTGGCTCTGCTCTCCAGTAAATTATCCTGCCACACATCTCTCCCTCCTGGCATGTTTTAATCCACCACAGAGCAGCGGCATTGTTTTAGAGTCTGACGGGATCAAAGATACATGTCAGGTCTCAGGTTCGACCCCAGCGACAAATAATGAGCCCGTCCCAGAGTCCCTGACTGGTCCGAAGTAGCTGTTACTAAACAGACATCCAAATCAACTTCTGACGACATCATGAATGAATGAATAAAGTGCTGGATTAAAACAGTTGTCGTCACGCCCCCCTGATGAGTTAAACCTGTGAAGGTTAAATCAGGATTAGGCTCAGGTTTTTGTAATGATGTCATTCTTGCTGTGCGCGCTATTAGTGAGCATCTAATGGCGCGCACACACATTATCCATGGCCACACACTTTTATAAAGATCCAGGTTAATTACTTAGGCTCTTAGTTGTGTAATGATCCCGAGCCTGTGGATTGAGTCCATGGTGTGGGGGCTGCTGCTGCTGCTGCTGCTGCTGCTGCTGTGTGGGCAGCCCGTGTTGTCTGTGTGGGCAGATGTTTCTGTCTGAGCTGAAAACCACTTTTACAAACTGAAAGATATTCCAGGAGGTTTGATGTGCTGTTGCATCAGACAGGAGTAAGACTGATTTATTTTTTTTAGTGAGTGAGGACACATCATTGTGTATTTGTAGCAGGAAATCCAAGCTGCTGTAGAGCCTAAGGGGTGATCTCAGGGTTACATTATGTATCTTATGTACTCTGTTAATGATACAATTATGATTGCACTAGTGGCAGTTAATGTTACCAACCTCAAACGATGCTGTCTTTACCGTGATGCCTCGGACATGAAGTGTAGTGGAGTTTCAGCTGGTTATTTATTGATGAAGAAGCGATCCGCGATTCTTCTGACCTTTTCCATCAACATCAGTTTGTCGTCCGTCAAAGCAGACACTCTAAAACCGGCCTGTTTGTCCCTGCAGGTGTTTGGCAATAAGCTCGTCATCCCTTCACTGGACGGTGCCTTGTTTCAGTGGAACCGGGACCGGGAGAGTATGGAGGCAGTGCCTTTCAGCGTGGAGTCCCTGCTGGAGTCGTCCTACCGGATCGGAGAGGACACTGTCCTGGTTGGGGGCAAATCCCTCACTACCTATGGCCTCGGGGCGTACAGCGGCAAGGTCAGTAACACCGCTTCAATTAAAGCTTAGAGTGTGTTTTAGAAAGAGTCAACATAACAACACCACATGAGCACAGTAAAATAAATAACCTCGTCTCGTGTTGTTTGCTTCAGCTTCGGTACATCTGCTCTGCGGTGGGCTGCAGTCGATGGGGGGACGATGAGCTGGAGCCCGAAGATATGCTCCTGCTGCAGAGGACTCAGAAGACTGTGCGAGCCATCAGGCCCCGATCAGGGATGGAGAAGTGAGTTTTATTTAATCAGTCAATCGATCCGTCGCTGTCGCTGTCAGTCAGTGTCAGTCATGAGGCAGCTGCTGCACCCTGTGTGCTTTTTCATAAAGCGTCAGGTGACTTTCCGTCAATGCTTTTAAATGTCAGTTCGTTTCTCAGAGTAAACACGAGTACACCTTCTTTTCATCGCTCTCTACACTAGGTGGAACTTCAGCGTTGGCAACTTTGAGCTGAAGCTCGTTCCCGAGATGCCGTCTGGAATCAACTTCCTGGAGGGAGAAGTTGCGAACGCCGAGGCCTGGAGGGAGAGTCAGCGGGTCATCACAGACGAACCAAAAGAGACCGAGCAGACGGAGAACGAGCCAAACCAGAACCAGCATCTGGACCTCGTCATCAAAGTGTCTGTTCCCGACTGGAAGGTCATGGCCTTCAGTACTGATCCCGATGGACAGCTGGTCTGGGAACGTCAGGTAAGACGACACTAATTTACTTTTACATTTGTCATTCATGTTTCTAGGTTTTTTAAACTGGACTCACTCTGTATCGCCTGTGTTGTGCAGTTCTGCACACCCATCGCTTCAGCTTGGCTGGTGGGCGGCGGTAAAGTCACACCGATTGCCCTGTTTGACGACAACGGCTACAGCAACCAGTCAGAAACCGATGATGAGGAAGACGACGACGATACGGCGAAGGCCAGAGACGCTGCAGAGTCCAGTGTTTACCTTGGTAAATTCATTCACACAGAGACCCTCATGCTGCATGATTTCCTCTCTGTATTCTATGAGGTACGAGTGAATCTCTGGCTTTGCTTTATCAGGGATGTTCCAGGGACAGCTCTACCTCCAGTCCTCTGTGAGGATCACTGAAAAGTTTCCTTCCAAAGCCATCGGATCGGAAAAGGACATCATTCCACTGCCCACTGTCAAATGGAAGCCTCTAATCCGTAAGTCCACGTCTCAGGATGAGTTCTCTTTAGTTAGTCAGGTCAAACGTTGGGGTGAGCAAAGACGGACACAACTTAAAATTTTGTCTGTTGCTCTGAGCTTCATTCCTCTTAATGTTTGTCTGTCTTTTGAATGTTATTCTAACTCTGCTCATCCGTTTTTCTATGTCTGTCTTCATCGTTGACACAGATTCCCCATCTCGGACACCAGCTCTGGTCGGGTCTGATGAGTTTGACAAGTGTCTGAATAACGATAAGTTCTCCCATGAAGAATACAGCAACGGAGCCCTGTCCGTCCTTCAGTATCCATATGGTAAGATCCTGATCCTGGACACAGCACAATAAACAGGGTTCCCACGGGTGCTTGAATTCCTTGAAAATGCTTGAATTTTTTGTGAAGTGCTTGAAAATGCTTGAAATTTGTGCGATGTCTGTCTCAATAAACCAAAGAGAAAACAAAAATGTTTCCTAAGCGGCTACGCGCTTGATCCGATGCCTTCACATGCAGAACTCAGTTATCATACTCGCTTGGTGTTCTGCAGAGAAATAACAGTAGACTACTATCCACACCTGTTGGTCACTGTTATTGCGCTATGGTAGTTACACAATACACCGCTCACAAGCTGAGAATACAAGCCAATTCACAATTAGTTAAAAATCAAAACAGTCAATCTACCACCATATGAAATAATGCTAATTAGACCCATATTATTATGCTATACAGTGGCACCGCTGCGCTTCCCATGACCATCATGGCAAACACAACTAGTAGGCTACCTATTTAAAGGTTCTGGAAAAATGGAAAAACTGGTGCTTGAAGGTGATTGAAAAGTGCTTGAATTTGTTCATGAAAAAGGTGTGGGAACCCTGAATAAAGTCTTGTCTTGTTTACAACTCTCTGATTTCTGCTTTTCCTCTCTGTAGACAACGGCTACTTCCCCTACAGCAAGCTGTACAGGGGGAAACGTGACAGTGCTGTGAGCCTGATAAAGGGACACGGGGCAGGAGGTGAGAGCCGCAGGAGAAAGGACCCCGTGCTGCTGCTGCCCTGGTGGAAGGAGATCCTCGGCACCATCGTCTTCTGCATCGCTGCCACCACCTACATCGTCCGCAAGTTCTTCCACCCCCCTGCCCCTGTGGCCTACGTGAGGGTAAGAGCACAGCCCGGGGCAGTACCACACCGAAGTTCATCTCGCTTTCATAAATCTAAAACATGTTTCTCTTCCTGTCCCTCAAAGCAACGCAAAGAGTCGGAGACTCAGTGCCAGACGGACTCCAAGTTTGACCTTGAGGTTGTGGAATCCAAAGAACCGGTTGCTATAGAGACCCGTTCCAGCGAATATGTGTCCAGGTACACCGTTAACACACGTGTGTGAAGCTGAGGCAGAAGTGTGTGTGTGTGTGTGTGTGTTTTTGTCATGACTCAGGAGAACTTCATGTAACACTGTTGCCGTGCGGGGAATTGTTATCCTCACACACAAAAAGTCTCACTCTTTCAAGGTGTAGCTACAGATTCAGCGCTGTTACCATGGTGACCACTGGTCTTCCAGCCTGCTTTGATAGGACAAGGCAGAGACGGGAGATGCGAGTCGTAGTAGTGCATGATTGGATAACTCAGCTGTTTGCCATCAAATGAAAATGACCTTGGCCCCCGCAGACCCCACCCTACCCAGCAGCATCTGCCACGGGGTCGGAGTGTCACTTTACATCACTGTCAGCACATTGTCAAGTTTTTCTTTTGGTTATTTTCAGACATCCTAAATATGATCAGTAGCCATAATTTATGGGCTGTCACTGACCTCCTGTCGTCTGATCGATGGCGGCTGCATGTTTATATTTGTTCAGTGGAAATCTGGCTCTAATCCCCAGAAGTATTTGATTAAACTGCAGCTTTTTTCCCTCCTCTTCCTCCTGCTGTCATCACATGCACATTCTCTGCTTTTGATCCACCCTAAACTGACAAACACTCCACCCGCCCCTTCCCATTAAAGCTGCTGCTGCTGCTGCTGCTGCGATCCATACAAATCACTTTTGCCGAAGAAGTTTCCCTAAATAACTCCGGTGGCTGTTGCAGCAGCTGAAGTTAGGCATGAGTTGGGATCATTAGGAGGGAGGCTAGAGATCAGGAAACAAGACCTGGATCACATGTGCCTGCACATTTTAGTCCCTGAAGGAGTCTGAGCAGGAATGCTTTGACTGGGTGTAGGAGAGAGTAGGTGGGGGCAGTGTGTGATGATTGTGTGTGTGATTGAAATGTGGTTAACAGTGGAGCACTGTCACAACTTTATACAACAAATTACATTAAGATCATCGGCCACAGAAATGTTACATTTCTTCGCTACAGTTTGTCTGTCTAACCAGAGTCTGTCTTCACCTGGTGACAGCCGAGCGTTTTCCTTCCAGCACATTTGTTTGAGTTCATGACACTGTTAAGCTGGTAGTTGGTTACGTGCCAGTACAGCAGCCACAGCCGGCCCTGACGGGGATTTGGCTGCTAGTAATTCCTTTCCTGATAACCGCCCTCTACAACTTAATACGCCTCCTTGACCACAGTTGAGCCGCACGAGCCCCGCTCTGTGAAATATGTAGACACGAACGTGATAACACACTTTTCACACACAGCTCCTTTCTCTGCCGGAGCTTTGCATAATAACAACCAAAGCGTCTCCCCCCCAGGTACCTGACTGACTTTGAGCCCGTGCAGTGCCTCGGCCGCGGGGGGTTCGGTGTCGTGTTTGAAGCCCGCAACAAAGTGGACGACTGCAACTACGCCATCAAAAGAATCCGTCTGCCCAACAGGTAGCGCCTCTCGCTGGTCACACCACACGCTTCCTTGCTGGGGGCTATTAGCTCGTCCTTTATCTGTTTTCTTTTAATGCTGCTCTGCCGAGTTACGTAAGCAGCAACCTTCTTTTTTTTTTACTGACATTTTGATACAAATATTGAAAATGAAGTCATGGGCTCTGCATGCATGTTTATTTGAGCTCCGTCGTTGCTCGGTGCATCACGCAGTGCATAACAAACACGTCTGTTAGTTAGTTTGATGCCCGGTGTTTTTGTTGAAGCTCTTATTGAGCCTTTGGTGTATCATGTGAGCGTCATTACAGGCAGTGTCATGGAAACAATCCAGAGTCCAGATTTTGGTTTTGGCACAGTCTTGCCTGCGTTCAGTCAGCAGTGAATCGAGTGTGTGAGCAGGAATACTAAACACAAATAGTCCTGAGCATTTGAGACTCAACAACAGAAACTCAATGTGGATTAAAGCGTAGCCTAACCCTCGATTTTTACGTCATTCAGAGAGCTGGCCCGTGAGAAGGTGATGCGGGAGGTGAAGGCCCTGGCCAAGCTGGAGCACCCGGGGATTATCCGCTACTTCAACGCCTGGCAGGAGAGCCCGCCCGAGGGCTGGCAGGAGGAGATGGACCAGAGGTGGCTGAAAGACGCCAGGTGAGCCGGGGCTGTTAAACCTGTTATCTTGTACGGCTCAGCAGGTCGAGTATGGCACGAGCGCTACCGAAGGTTCCGCTGTCCAGAGACGGCATCCTTGCAAAGAAATGTAACGCTCCCCTCAGGACAACATGAGACATTTATTCCCCCACAGACTTCTTATCGCTCGCCTCACTTCACTGGTTGATGAAGACAGATGTTTAAATGCCAGGGGATGAAAACTTCTTTACACAGCAGTGAACTGCACGTCTGCTGTGTTTACTCCTTTCTTTTAGTTTGTTTGGGCAGATTCGAGCTAACCATGCAGAGACTCGAGACAGTAAATGTTTCACACCAAATCAAATGTATTTTCTTTCTTTCAGTACCACCGACTGGCCCATGAGCTTCCTTGACCACATGGAGGCGCTGTCAGTCAAAGTCCCAGTGTCCAGCTCAGTGTCACCTGTCTCTGGGCCTGAAGGAGACAGTCTGGAGGCCTCTGTGGATCGCGGGCCCTGCTCTCCAGCAGCACCGGTGGTGCTGTAGGTTTTGGCGTTGACATCAGAACACTGTCCTTCCACCCGCTGCTGGGCCACGACAGCCTGATGTCGGAGAGGGACAGCCAGGCCGACCCCGACGCCTCCGACACCCCTCATTCCTTCGAGCTCTGTCCTCCACGCGGCCCCAGCGACTGCACCTCTTCTTCCTTCGACATTGTGTTCGAGGACTCGGGCTGCGATCGAGATGCCGACGCCGACACAGACTCGGCTTCCGGCGCAGCCAGTCCGCGCGACAACGGAGAAGAACAGCTCGTCTTCCTCGCACACCAGACGACAGGAGTCTGTCCCTGCTTCCTCTTCCTCACCCCCCCGGCCAACCTCACTTACCCTGGCTCTGCCCACAACTCCTCCAACACAGCGAGTCCAGCCGTCTCCCAAGGTCAGTCAATCATCACTGAGTTCACTGTCAATAAGAGTCTTGGTTCAGCTTGTTGAGGTTTTTTTTTGGCCCTTTATTGTTAAAGCTTCAGGCAGGACTTTAATACCTGCTACTGTGCACACCTGTAGTTTAATTTAGCAACTGAAATAATGAGAATATTCAATATTAAACCAAAATTTATTTTTAATGTTAGCCTCGTGGCTCGGAATGACACATCTATCTAAAACTCTATCTACAGTACTTTAATAAGAAAAAGAGCCATTTCTAGTTTTGAATGATTGAACACAGACAGCAGAAATTAAATATTATTTTTCACTTTGAGTCGTAACACACTGAAACCTCCCTCTCCCGCCTGCAGGTGTATCTGTACATCCAGATGCAGCTCTGCCGGAAAGAGAACCTGAAGGACTGGATGGCTCAGCGCTGCCTCCCGGAGCAGAGGGAGCACAACCAGTGTCTGGATATCTTCCAGATCGCAGAGGCCGTCGACTTCCTGCACAGCAAGGGGCTCATGCACAGGGACCTCAAGGTGAACACACGCACCACGCACTGTCAGCTAAAGTTACCTGAACTGTCCTGACACTATTCTGACTGCAGCTTCAGTCAGAAGAAGAAAATTCCTGCTAAAGTTGGAAGCTGCCTGGTTTTGGGTTCATCTTTAGATTTGATGTTCGACTGTATTTGGAATAAAATGACATCATCACTCCCCCAGCCCTCCAACATCTTCTTCACTATGGACGACGTGGTGAAGGTGGGAGACTTCGGCCTGGTGACGGCCATGGACCAGGAGGAGGACGAGGACGAGCCCAGCGCCCTGACGCCCGCTCCGCTCCTGACACGGCACACGGGCCAGGTCGGCACCAAGCTCTACATGAGCCCGGAGCAGGTAGGCAAGAAGGTTTTCAAAATAAAAGTCCTCCATGGTTACGAAATGAAATTAATTTCTCACTTTCTGTCCTGTGCTCTTTGTCCTCACAGCTCTCTGGAAACTCGTACTCTCACAAAGTGGACATTTACTCTCTGGGTCTGATCCTGTTTGAGCTGCTGTATCCTTTCAGGACGCAGATGGAGAGAGTGAGAGTGAGTCAGCAAGCACGCCGACACACACACTGTTTTCTCTGCTCTGACTTCATTCCCAACAGGGTCGTTATCCAGCAAGAAATCACCCTGTAACTCATTATTATTATTATTTATTTGTGTTTTCCTGTTTTATAACACGCAGCGTTTTTAGTGTATGTTACTAATTGGTTTGTGAAACGACAAAACTGAATAAAGATTTACCAGACAAAAATCAGGAGCAATTAAAATGTTCAGATCAATTCAAACTGACGGGTCACCGCTGATAACGACTTTAATTATAGCGATTATAAAGATTAATATGGAAATGATGTGATCAGACAGAGATGTTGTGTCTCTGTCTCTTCGTTTATTCACTTCATTATTTTATTTTGTGTGTTTGAGGCTCTGTGGGGAAACTTGAACACATAATCACTGTTGTCATTTGAAAGATCACCGTTGTCAGTGTAATTGGTAGATTTTCTTTGCCCTTGTGTGCGCGATCGACCGCGACGTCTTTGTCTCGGTAACAAAGGGCCTGATTAGCCATTAGCATGCTCCTCCACTCACAGGTGTTTACATCCCTTCTCCTCCTCCAGACGCTGACAGAGGTGAGAGCGCTGCGCTTCCCCGAGGTGTTCTCCAAAAACAACGTGCAGGAGGTGAGTGGCCGTCTGCTGCCACCAAGTGGCCACGAGCTCAACTGCGTCCAAACTCGGAAAAAGAAAACAAGTAGAACAAGCGGTAGGAAACGAACAAAGTGGGACATCCAGAGCTGTGAGAGTTCATTCTCATCATGCAGCCTGTCACAGATTTAAATTACCTGTCCACACTATATTCCCCTGGTGAGTCAAACCTGCTGAGCTAATCCAATTAGGAGGTGTTAGTTGGATTATTTAGCTCCCGAATCAGAATATGAAGTTAAATATTATGCAGATATCATCAGTTTACACACCAGAACATAAAGCGAACACACGAGCCGCACTTCTGCTGAGACAGCTGTGTCAACACGATCCTTAAGAATAATTTGTCTCCATACTCCCATTAGAATCAACGATCCGTATGTTCAAATAATCAACAACATATGTTGTTCAGTGCGACACCAGGCGCCCTCCAACAGTTTGGTGTAGGGCTTGTTTACCTCTCTGTAATGAGATTAACATAATCCCAAAGCATAATCTGTGATTCTCCATCACTGGAAATCCCCTCGCCCCGTTAGCCCAGTATCCCACTTTACCAGTGTACACTGTTCTATTTTAAGACGCCCCTGCATGTGTCTGTGTGCTGCTTCTGCTGTGCTACACGAGCATTAAGCATTAATGACTGATAATATTAGCAGAGGAATTATTGTAACGTTGTGTGTTTCTCTGTGTGCAGCTGAGCATGGTGCACAGCATGCTGTCGTGGAGCCCCGGCGAGCGCCCCGAGGCGGCAGAGATCATAGGGACGCCCCTCTTCCAGGAGCTGGAGCTGGAGATGCCTTGCCGACTCGCCATGAGGCAGCGCTCCCGCACCTACAGCGCCTCATCCATGGGCCGCCCCTCGCGCCAGACCTCGTCTACCTGAAAATCCTGTGACGCAATATAGAGCTCCACACCAACCCGCAATTTCCACCTTCCACCACCCATACTGGTCTGCCGCCCCTCAGCCCCGCCCATCAGACTCTGCCTCAGGCAGGATCACTTTATGAACGCCGTGTACGACAAACATCGGGAATTTGTGTCTGTGGCTTTAGAGCAGTGAGACAAAGTCCTGCACAGTTACTCTTCTTGGCAAATCCACATGCCGTTACATATTTGCACACCATTACGTTCCCAATTCCAATCACACTTAACAAGTGAAAGAATATTTTAAAAGCGACAGCCGCTCCGTAATGTTCGCGACCAGACTTGGCTCAAATGCTGCTTGCAAATAATTCTTAGTGGTCACTTGAAACGGCTCCGAGTACCAGATGGACAGTGTTTACTGCAGCCGGTCAGCTCAGTGCGGACAGAGCTGAACAAACAGTCTCTCATCAGGTACTCCGAGATAAGAACAGACACACTAAGAACTGTTGTAGATCAGATTTGATCCGGTCTGGTCCCAACACGCTGCTTGCTCATCACATTCAGCCAGTGTTCACTCACCTGCACCACACCTCAGGTATCAAAACCAAGAGGACACTCCAAAGGGGCCTTTGACCATCCTATCCACTAGTGACTAGTACTGATCACTGGTGCAAGCACTAACTGGTGTTCCGACACCTGATGCCTGATTTGGGAGACCAAAAAAAAAAAAGACCATCTTTTTTCCTATGTGTTTTTGTAACGAGAGAAGGTGATGATGTATTGTGTAGAGAAGAAGTCATCAGATATGATTTGCCTTTAGAAAGGGGCCCGTGGCCCCTCTGGATGAATGCAGAGCCGCCCGGCTCCTGTCTTTTTCTGCATGTACCTGAAGGAAGTGAAGCGGTGAGTGTGAGTTTGTTATCTTAAAGCCAGTACTTGGAAGCAGTTTTTCTGTGTGTACATTTACACAAAGACTCTGAGGTGCTCAATCATTTTCTAACACCTCCTCTTTGCTCCGTGTACATAATCGAAGGGAGAAAAAAAAAATCTGTTTATATCTTTTTCTTGAATTCTAAAGACGATCGATCCTGTACATACTGTAAGGCGCCTTTGCTTGTAAATGGCTTTTTCATGAGGCGACTGTAAGATAGTGTGACATACTGTGGGAGAGGGGAACAAAGAGGAGATGACGCATAGCTGAATGTTACAGTGTGACCTCCGCAGACAGACAGACAGACACACACCACGGCGGTCACCTCCTTCCTGCTGTTGGAAATTATTCCCAGTGTTTGTTTATCACATGTTTGGGGGGGGGGGGGGTCTGTCCTGCTTCGAGCACCGGAGGAGAACCCGCAGAACCAGAGTGCCATTTGAAAAGTCAGTTAAGTGTACTTTCCCATAACTGATCTCTCACCTCACGTTTTTGGAAATTGTGCTACTGTGGTCCGACCCCGTCCAGCCGGTGTTTCCCACGAGGAACACGCGAACACTGAGGTCTGCCGCTCTCCCGCGACGCAGCAGAAATAGCATTTAGTCGAGATGATACTGTTTTATCCTGGACCTGGACCTGATGCTGGTCATGTGATCCGCGTGAGCATGGTTTTATGTACATAAAGAAGTGCTAGGAGAGTCACATGACCTGTTTGTAACTACACACACACAAACTGCTAATTGTAATGTGCTTTCGATGATTGTACTTTTCTAAGGATCTTCTCATTTTCTTTTTTTTTTAAATAAGCGTTTTTTTGATTATTCTTCAGGGTTTTTTCTGATTACTGTAAAGTCTTTGACTGCGTCTGATGCAGGAAGTCAAACTGATGTTCGTCTGTCGGTTCATCCTCTCAGCCCACTGGAGATGAGTCACTCTCGATGTAAAAAAAGGATCAATTCTCTCCTCAGAGTTTAAAAACAGACTGTACTCCCACCACGACGAAGGGTGGAGGCTGCAGGATGCAGCTACTCAGCCATAACGACATCCTCAAGTTCAAACAAAGGTTTCTTTATAAATCAGTTTTATAGAATTAATATTTGATAACGATGATGAATCCATGAAATTAACTTAAAGGATGTTTTGTCCTCCGTTTTCTAGCTTCCTGAGTGAACTGTGATATAAAGAGAAGGAAACTTAAACCACACACTTCAACGATCAAACAGCATTACTGACACAGTGTATTATCAGAGGTTCTCTTTCCACACAAACCAAGAAAATGTGATACACCGTAGGATTTTCAAGCGTCGTTGAATCGCGTTCACTCCTTTTCCTGAGGCCAGTCGAGCTGATGAACCGAACCCTCCCCCTCCTCGGTCTCTGTCTGGAGATGTAGTTGCGTGTCCTTGTGCACAAACCCCCATTTCTCTCTGTCCCACGTTGAATTGTAAATATGTTTATTTGCTTTATTTATGTTTCGATGACGTGATCAATCCTTTTTTGGGTTGGTGTTATTACGAATGCGCTTCACGCGATGGAGCGCGTTGGAATATGATGACTTCTTACAAGTCTAAATTTAATAAACTGTTCTATACCGTTTGTACAGTTTGGTGTGGTGTCCTTGGTTCTGATTTATTTGTTCTGATGTTCATCACCTGGACTAAACCAGGACTGTGTCTGTCTTTGTGCTCTGTTCATTTCTACACGTTAGACCAGCAGCATTATGTGACGCAGAGGAAGTTTGATCCACTGAGTAACACAGCGAGAAACAAAATGACACATCAACAATCAGAGACGAGAATGAAAAAGAACAACAGCAATACTGCAACACACCTGTGAAGGATTAGATTTAATAGTATTTAATACCAGAGATGAACATTACAACATTTTCTGACTCTGTGAACCTCGACAAAAATCCCTCGCCGTCATAAATTTGAAGTCAGGGAAGCACACCTACACCTACCTGCCCATCTGGTGTGTAAATACATTTATTAAAGGTCGTGCACACGCACACACGTCCGTCCAGTTATTCTAGTTTATCATGGAGGAGTCGACAGTGGCAGCTGAGAAGTTACTGCACTGCATTTGAATAAATCACAGCCCTGAGGAGAACATCACTGCATCTTATCATCACTTTACTTTTTCTGTTCAACACCAGGTCCACTGAACAGACTTTCAGGCACATCTCATGGCCTTCATCAGCTCTTTAAAGATCCAGTGTGTTGAATTTTAGTTGCATCCAGTGGTGAAATCACTGCATTGCAGTCTCCTCACGTCACCCTCACCTTCCTGGTGTAAAGAAGAAACAAGGCGTCAGAATCTTGAGTCAGTGTGAACGAGGACCGGAGAATTTTGAAGTAACAAAAATAAAAAGATTCTTATTTCCAGGTGATCAGACCTGCATGGAGACAGAGTTATGAATATTATCTGCCTTACTCTGAAAATAAAGACACACTGAGATCAATATTTAGTTTGTTTTATTATAATAATGAAACATGTTAATGAATCTTGCATGTCCACATGACCTTTAAGTTCTGCATGTTTGCACTGTGCCAGGATGAAGCTGAAAGCTCAGAAGAAAAGTCAGTAAGTGGCCTTGATTATTAATTAGCTCATTAATTAAAGCGCAGCTGCTTTTTTTTATTCATGTCTATATATAAAAAGATGATTATGAATATTCGGGGTTAGATGATGACATGCTGGCTCGTGTCTGTGTTTTCAAAATAAAACTCCAAAGCCGTGCGCGCGCGCGCTCCGTGCGCCCTC